>JAOTRH010459640.1:0-28812 GCA_034768845.1 Heliamphora exappendiculata | reverse complement strand
GCATAGACTACAGGAAGCTGAATCAGGTAACGATGAAGAACAAGTATCCTATGCCTAGGATTGATGACTTGTTTGATTAGCTGAAGGGATCACGCTGCTTTTCGAAGATTGACTTGAGGTCCGGGTATCACCAGCTGAGGATTAGGGACGAGGACATAGCGAAGACCGCCTTTCGGACTCGTTATGGTTACTACGAGTTTCTGGTCATGTCGTTCGGTTTAACGAATGCCCCTGCAATATTTATGGGTTTGATGAACTGTATCTTCCACTCTTATCTGGATAGTTTTGTGGTGGTGTTCGTAGACAACATTCTGATATATTCACCCACGATAGAGATGCACGAAGTGCATCTCCATGTTGTCTTACAGCTTCTGAGAGAACATCGTTTTTATGCAAAGTTCGAGAAGTGCGAGTTCTAGATGTCAGAGGTGAGATTCCTTGGACACATGTTATTAGAGGATAGAGTATCAGTAGACTCGTCGAAGATTGATGCCGTGATGGACTGGCAGTGAAAGAAGAACGTCTTTGAGATCCAAGTTTTTTGGGTTTGGCAGGTTATTATCGGCGATTCGTCAAGGACTTCTCTAGGTTAGCAACACCTATGACGCGTCTGACGCGGAAGGGAGTTATGTTCGTGTGGAGCGAGTGTTGTGAGTAAGCTTTCCAGGAGCTGAAGAGGAGATTGACCACTGTGCCAGTGTTGATTATCTCAGAGCGAGGACTGGGGTATACAGTTTATTGCGATGCATCACACGATGGTTTGGGCTTTGTATTGATGCAAGGACGTAAGGTTGTAGCTTATGGATCGCTGCAGCTGAAGACACATTAGAAGAACTACCCGACGCATGATGTGGAGTTGGCAGCCGTGGTCTTTGCCTTAATGACATGGCGTCACTATCTTTATGGTGAGCATTTTAAAGTTTTCTCTGATCACAAGAGCTTAAAATACTTATTTTCGTAGAAAGACTTGAATCTTCGCCAACGACAATGGATGGAGTTGTTGGAAGACTACGACTTTGATTTGCAGTACCATCTAAAAAAGGTAAATGTCGTAGCCGACACACTCAGTAGGAGATCTCATGGTTCGTTAGCTTCTGTGGCTATACGAGAATGGGACATGCTCGGAGATGTTGGGGAGTTTGATCTGTGTCTCGGGGAGACTGGGAGAGGTGTGACTTTATATTCAGTAGCTTCACAACCTGCATTAGTTGCACGTGTGCTTGAGGCTCAGCAAATCGATCAGGATGCCCAGATGATACGGGATCGTATTGCCAGTGGGGAGGATACAGCAGGATGGATGGTGGGTTCAGACCAGAGTTTGAGGTTAACATGGCGATTGTTTGTACCAGAGTCGTGCCGTACTGAGGTGCTACATGAGTTTCATTATTCACGTCTTGCAGTGCATCTAGGAGGCACGAAGATGTATCATGATTTGTGTCGTCAGTTCTGGTGGACGAGAATGGAGAGGGTCATGATCCGATTTGTGTCTCGGTGCCTTACTTGTCAGCAGGTAAAAGTGGAACACCAGAGGCCGACAGGGTTGTTGCAGCCGTTGCCTATATCTGAGTGGAAGTGAGAGAACGTCACAATAGATTTTATATTAGGACTTCCTTAATCAACGAAGGGACACGATGCTATTTGGGTTTTGATCGATAGGTTGACGAAGGCTGCACATTTTATTTCTATCCGAGTGAGGGAGTCAGTGGACAGCCTGAGTAGATTGTACATTTGAGAGATAGTCCGACTACACGGAGTACCTGTGACTATTGTTTTTGATCGAGACCCGCGCTTTATATCGCGCTTTTGGTAGAGTCTTCAGGTGGCCTTAGGGACTAGCTTGACTTTTAGGACAACTTTTCACCCATAGACCGACGGTCGGTCTGAGAGGACCATCTAGATTTGAGAGCTTGTGTGCTCAATTTTTGAAATTCTTGGGAGGATCATCTATCTTTGGTAGATTTTACATACAACAATAGCTATCAGTCTAGTATCGGGCTGGCACCTTATAAAGCCTTATATGGTAGGCCGTGGAGATCGCCTATGTGTTGGACAGATGTGGGGGAGACCACTATTTTGGGACCTGACCTGGTACGAGAGATGGCGGAAAAGATTACAGTGATTCGTCAGCGTCTGGTGACAGCTCAGAGTTGCCAGAAGAGTTATGCCGATCAGATGAGGAGATAGTTGGAGTTTATAGTGGGGGATCATGTGTTCCTGAAGGTCTCACCACGTAGAGGTTTGATGAGATTTGGCCGTAGCGGGAAGCTATCGCCGCGTTTCATTAGACCATTTGAGATCCTTGACAGGATTGGGGTGGTAGCATATCGTCTCGCCTTGCCACCTCAGTTAGCATATGTTCACAACGTTTTCACGTTTCCATGCTTTGGAAGTATGAGCCTGATGCTTCACATGTTCTGGATTGGACCAAGCTGCAAGTTGATGAGAATGTCACATATGAGGAGCGTCCAGTGAAGATCCTAGATACGAAGGAGCAAGTGTTACGGGGGCGAACAATCTCTTATGTCAAAGTCCAATGGCTTCATCACGGGGTTGAAGAAGCGACATAGGAGCTTGAGTCTGGGGTGCGTGCTAGATACCCGGAGTTGTTTACCTCATGACCTTGTGGCCTTGTAGTGAATTTCAGGGGTAAAATTCCTTAAGGGGGGAAAGTTGTGAGACCCGGTACCATTTTATTTTGTGAAATGTACGTATGACATGCTCCATTTACTGCATATATACTTGTTTATCACTTTGCTTGTTATAGAGAACAGCACGTTTTATACACGTGTTATGCATGCGGGGGTTTGGCTTAGTTTTCAAAGTTTAGTTTTTCCCCCCAGCGTTGACCGCTCAAGCGGTGGGTAAGTGCTCGAGCTGGGCAGTGGTAGAGTGTGGGTTTGTGAGATGACCGCTCGAGCGGTGGGGTGGCAGGGTGTATGTTGGCAAGGGGTCCGCTCGAGCGGTGCTTGGGCGCTCGAGCGGTGGTGGCCTGGCGTGAATTTTTTATAAAACCTGACAGCCTTAGTTTTTGAGCCATAAAATATCTTTTCAAGCCTATCTCTTCCTCTACACCTTTTCTCTGCCTCTCTCTAGCTTACGGGAGGTCCGGGGCTTAGTTTTTGGCGGTTGAATAACAGATCCTTGTTATTCACGTTGAGGGCTTCGTATCCATCCGGACGGAATCTCGTTTCGACAAAGTTCGATTTTTGAGGCGTCGAGCTTTTGGCTCTCCGAGGTAGGATCCTAGACTATGTTGTCTTTAAAGGGTGATACGTGCAGTTTTACGCTTTTCTACCGGTTGAAAATGCCTACATAGCATATTATATGTTTAAACCATGTTTATACGGATAGAAAGCTTGGGTTATGCTTTTCTTAGTATATTACATGTGATGAGGCGTGTGGGTTTGGTGAGAGAAACTTTTTTGGGTTGGACTCACGGTGTTATGCGTTTGGTGAGAGGAACCTTCATGGGTTGGACTCACGCGTGTGTTTTTGGTTTTGATGTGACAATCAAAATAGACCGTATTGGGATCTTCAGATCTTGTTGACATGGGCACGAGTTGCTCCTCGGTGAAAGACCAAAAAACTGCGCAGAATGGATTTCTCTGTCCGCTAGCTAGTGAACCGGGAAAGGAAGCATATCGTGTCGGGGAATAGAAGGTTCCGTTACTCCATGGGGCCTGTGTGGCCAGGTGGATGGTAACGTTACTTGGGTCTATATGCCAGCTCGATATCGGTGCCTAGATTTTTGAGACCACAAGATGGTAGAATCACTTGGATGTGACCGTGATTCGTGTGTGTATGTATGTGCGTGTGTACACGTTGATAGCTTGAGATTTTCTATGGTAAAACCTTTTACTTTATGTTATGTGATTGCATATCTTGCTTTACTGCATCATAGTCTGCTCCTATTGGGCTTCGGCTCACGTAGTGAAATTTGTTAAAACTTTTTTCAAGTGTTGATGATCACGTGAAGTTGATCTAGCTGTGCCGTGGTGGCAGGAAGACTATTATATAGTGTTTTCCTTTTTGTTATAGAAGCATGTATTTACATATATACCGCCTATTTCTGAAGACATGTTTTTTAAGCCTTGTGGCCGTATATTATAACTGTATGAACAAGTTGCATGTGATTCTAAGAGTAAACTTGGGGTACTCTTTTTATTCCAAAACTGTGATTCTGGCAGTTTGTTGGGTGTTTCACGTGACCCTAGATTTTGGGACGTGACAGAATTGTGACCCCCCGTCCTCTGGGCACGTCGAGACATATATAAATATAAATAAAGAAATATTTTAGCCATTCATTCATATTTACATACGTTAGTTATTACATCAAAAACGAACTCCAAACATTTCAAAAGTACATAAGCACTATAGTTCCACCAAGAATTTTCAACAATTAAACTAAGCACGAGAAATCTGAATATAAAAACGAAAGTAGAGGTTTCAACTCCTCAGAATGCATCAGCTGAATCCATGTACTATTGGAATTCACCTTGTTCTTCCAACTCTTCTTCTCCCTCTGGGTTGATTTCCTCCAAGAACTCCTCCTCACCTGTGGCACGAATGCTATGAGCCAAGGCCCAGAAGCAAAACACTCTAACCTTCTAACTACTCTCACGGCACAAAATTCACCACAACACGTACCATATAACACCCAGTAGAGTTTATAGTCAAGTAGATAAACAAATTTATGGCAGGATTGTAGATAAGCCAAATAACATGCGTATATGACATGCAGACGCCCAACCCAAAATGCACCAAGATAAGAAACAAGAATTCCACGCCGGGAATCACCATAGTAGACTTTATTGGACAAATTGATCACCAAAGCCATCATCGCACCTCGTTATGAATAGTAAATGCGTCGTTGGACTTTATGCCACAACTGTTTTACTCAATAGCAACGGCGTGGGGGTCAACCACCCAATTATTCAGCCACCCTTATCCGGGCCTGACAATTATGTGCGCACACAACCCACCTTAAGATGCGTGATGCCTTCACCGGTGTCAACCCAAAGTCTACGAGTATTCAAGAGACGTTCACATTATACAAAGTACCAATATGAGGAATTTATGACCGCCATAATTGAGCTCTTTCCGAATTACCACTGCAGTAGGATTAGGTCTGCCGAATTAGGCTCTCTCTGAATTACCCTTCAAAGTATCGTGACAATGGGGTTTAAGTCCGCCATAATTGAGCTCTCTCCGAATTACCACCACAGTGGGATTAGGTCCCCCGAATTAGGCTCTCTCCGAATTACCTAAAGTCTAAGCTATCGAAATCAGAATGCTAGCAACGAACCCATAGTGCCCAACATTATTCATAAACCATTTTTGTAACTCTGGGGACGCACCCAGGGTGTACAAGCCAAAATCATTTCCAACACCAGGGACGCACCTAGGGTGTAAAAACCAAAATATTTTCGAAAATGGCAACTAGGGACGCTCTAGACTTAGAACCAAGAAGGATAATCTCAACACAGCCCGTCCCATCAACGGTTTGCACAGATGGACTCCAACATGCCAGGATGCAAATGACAATGCTCATAATGTGTACCATTAATCTCAAGTGCAATAATTCGTAGCATGGTATCAACTAGCATGGTAAGGTTCACAGTATAACGCGCAAAACATAAGGTACACGTATGTGAAGCACAAACTACAATTCTCAAGATATGATTCAATATAATATCATGGGTTCTAAACCATTATACGTTCACTTAAAATATTAATCAACTAATTCAAACAAATCATCATACAAAAATTCGGGTCTCATAACAAAGGGTGCTCAAACCACACTTGGCAACTTTTAAGGCTAAAACCAAGTATTAAATTAAAAGAGGTGACAAAGTTTTGGGGTATCTAGAATTGGAATTAAACTATAATTTTTATGCACAATTTAGAAAAAAATATATCCTACAAGTCTCATGTTTATCACTAAGGCCAAAACATAAGGGAAATGGATGAACATTTCATTCTAAGCATAAATGGTTCAACATTTAGTCTAGATTTTTACCAAAAACTAGCTTATGTTGTTCTCGGTTTTGGGGTATCAAATGAAGTCCAATTGAGCCCATTTTTTTTATTATGTTCTAGTTTAACAAGTTTCCTACAAGTTTTATGTTTAGAGCTAAGGGTAGTTGTCTGAAACAAGTTAGACTTTTTGGCCATTTTAAAAAGTGGGTTCTGTCAGCCACCAAAACTCAGCAGAGCCGGTTTTGGACAGAGGGTTTAAAATATTTTTGGGGTACCATCACAAGGCTTTAAGGTATGATTTTTGGGAAAACAATACATCAATATGTTATCTTCAAAGTTCATGTAGACCACGTTTGCAATAGATCACTAAAAATAGGGGTTTTGGGCCATATAAACGTATGTGACAGAATGTTCATCGAGAGCTGAAAATCAATAGAGAATTTCAAAGGGGTTTTGACCTATCAAAACTCAATATTTTGTTCTCATTTTTGGTGCGTATATGGATATACATGGTATCTACAACATTTATGTTTTGACCAAAGTTCGGATCTCATTCTAAACTAGGGTTTCCAAGTCAGTAGTGTTGAATGGTCAGAAAATGACATACTTTGGTAAAATTACAATATCTTGAATTCTGGTTATGTAAATGAGTTGAAACCAACTTTCGATGAAAGATAATACAAAAATATAACTCTGAACATAAAAATCATTCTTAGACCAATTTTGTACATTGAGTTATGGTATTTTAAATCTCAGGGCAGAAACATGAAAGTCCTTAAAAATCAAGCTTCTTAGGGTTTAGGTCTTCTACTTGTGTCATGTCAAGTTTTGGTTCTATTTCCTTGCATGGTTGTGTTTCAAGCTTAAATATAAAGACTCCAGTACCCTTAAAGATATCAAACTCAAAGATAACAACATACAACAACATTCTTGAAGTGTTTTAAAGGGATGTGTTAGGGGATATTTTGAGGGATATTAGATATAAGGTTTAAAAGTTTTACTTACATGTTTGAGAGATCAAAAGATGGTGGAGGATAGATTAGGACTTAGCTTTAAAATCATGGTCTCCATAGACCCCTTTCTTGGATCCCTCCTTCTTATTCTTCTTTTTCTTTCTTCTCTCAGACCCTCAAGAACACTCAACCCACTCTTTCTCTCTCTATATGCATGAAATTTTAAAGGGGATAAGAGGTTTTTGTGCTTAGTTTAAATAGGCGCAGGATAGGAAACATATGGGGGAGAAGAAGTACACAGGAAGCTTCATTTTCTTCATTCCATTAAATGTGATTTGAGTTTGATTGATTTGATCCTTTTGTGGGCTAAAATTAGATATGGGGAAGCTATATGTAGCTAGGGGGCTGATTGGGGGGAAAAAATCTGATTGCCATCAATAAGGGGATTTACCTCGGTTTGCATGCCCAACTGAGCAAGAAAATGCCTTAAAAGTTAATTTGATGTATCTTTTTGGTGTCGTTTCCTACTGAGAGTTATTATTTTAATATGTTTATGAGAAATATAGTATTTTCATATATTATTATAGTTTTCATAGAAATTGATTAAATAGATGTAGTCTTTTAAGTCAAATTAAGCTGTTTTGGCAATATATGACTTTTTAACTTATTTTATTGTGTATGAATTTCAATAATAATTTGTTAACTTTTATTGACTTATAATACTATATTATTAGGTATATTACTTGTTCAATAAGTATGGGATCATCATAATGCTTCATTTAATACATTTCTCATCATTTAAAGTTAAAAAGAAGTAAAAAGCCACTTTTTAGCACATCCCCCATGGTGGTCGGCCACTAAGGGGCATTTTAGGCATTTTTAATGTTATTTTGTCATTTTCTACTTAATTGTACTTAAATTCTTGATTTAGGGTATCCATATGTCAAAATTTAAATTTTTAAGGCTTTTTGCTGTACTAGGGGCAAAATTGTTATTTTACCCTATTTATGAGAATTTTTAATTTTTAATTTATTATTTCATGATATATACTTAATTTAGAATGCTAGGAGACTCTCCGGGTGTTAAGGCTTTGTTGCCTGAGTTTTGAACCTTTTTAGGATTTTTGGGCAGAACTTAGGGTTTTCGATTCGAGTTAGGGTTCTGAACTACTTCCGTGTTCTATAGTCTTGTGGATTATTCATCACTAATATTAGGGTTTGGGCTAGGTCTTTACACATGTCGTTATCAACTGGGTTGTTACAACTAGAGTTTGTTCCAGGTCGTTACAAGGATAAATCTTACCAAGAGATTTTAGTCTATTAATAATATTAGTAAAGCGAGTAAATATGTCAGAAATGGTTTCATCATATTTCATTTTGAATAATTCATAGTTGTGAACAAGCATGCTTATTTTGGACTCCTTTACTTGGTTAGTACCCTCGTGGGTAACTTCGAGTTTGTCCTATATTTTGTTGGCGGTGTCACATGTTGAGATTTTATTGTACTCATTTGGGTTTAGGGAGTAATATACGAGATTGATGACTATAACATTCTTTTGAATTTCTCTAATGTCATTTTTGATCCATCTAGTTTCTGGTTTAGGAACGATTGTTCCTTCAACGGTCTTGGTAGGTCTTTTGGGTCTATTAATGATAAGCTTTTAAATGTCATAGTTTACGGCTTGAATGTATATCCTTATTCTAGCATTCTAATAATTGTAGTTTGTTCCATTGAACGAAGGAGGTCTATTGGTGGACTGACCTTCAGATTGAATAGGTCTAATGCTAGTGGTTGCCATATAAACTCTTATACTGTTAAGTCAAAAACAAGAGACCAAACTCTGATACTAATTGTTAGTTCTAGGCAACCCAAGCGGGGGTGAATTGGGTCTTAAAAAGATAATAACAATTTTAAAATTTTTTTAAAAACTTTTTAATATTGTAAATAAATATAACAAGTATAAACAAAGAATAAAGCAATGTAAGTATTAAAGAGGTTAGGGATAGAGAAAATGAACTAGACATCAAGATTTATGGTGGTTCGACTTTTTTCAAGCCTACGTTTACTCCTAAAGACTCTCCTTGAGAATTTCACTAAATCAGAATGCTTACGTGTGTATTCAAAATATTTTACAACTACAAGAAGATCCTATGAAAAACACACCCCTATTTTTCTTCTAATCTCTTGAGTTTTTCTTTGATGAGATTTTCCTACTTACTCAAAGAACAAATGGTGACTCACCCTTAGAGACAATAAATGAGAGAATTTAATAAATATCACTCACTCTCTTTACAGAAATAATTAGCAATAATTGAGAAGTAAAGAGATGAGATACAAGAGCTGGAGTTATGAACAATAAATGAGAGCTGGAAGGATTTTGACTTTAAATCAAGTAATACAATAGTGATTATAGGTCTTCAGATGTTTTAAATACTGAGGAGTAACTCTTTATATAAGCTTTTGAGGTTTCATGACCATTGGAGGTGGGTGGGTGCATTTAATGCAAAAAATTTAACTGTTAAACTTTGCGCGTATTTTAAATTTCGTCGTAGGTGTCGACACATTTACTTTTGGATCGACACGAAATGTCTAGGTCATGGTTCTTCAAGTGATTGGGTCGACTCAAATCTTCTGTGGTGTCGACACGATTTCTGCAATCTTCTCACCAACACAATGGTGTCGACACTAATGGTTTTGGTGTCAACTCAATTCGTTCTTCAGCTTTCTAGAGGGGCCTTTTTGTGTCGACTCATTTTTCCTTTGGTGTCGACACTAATGAGTGCATGAACCCTCGGTGATTTTGTGTCGACTCATTTGGGCTTTTATGTCCACTCAAAATTTCTTCAGGCAGGTTCGGTAATTTTTTGTAGACTCTTCTTCAATTTGTGTCGACTCACAAAATTTGCAGGTGGCCATGGTACTTTTGTGTTGACTCATTTGTAATTTGTGTCAACTCAAAATTTTTGATAACTAAAGTGAAGAAACACTTTAGTGTCGAACCAAATCTCATTTGTGTCAACTCTTTTCGAGTACAGAAAGATTCGGCTCTTTTCTGTCGACTCAAATTTCATTTGTGTTGACTCTAAATTTTGATACTTGAAACATCTTCAACAAATATGTTAGGGTGCCAACTCATTTGTTCAAAGGTGTTGATACACTTGAGATCATTAAGTATTCTTTCCTTAAGATGTTGACTCAAATATCACTTAGGGTCAACACAAAATATTATCAATCAAGAATACTTAAGTGTCAATCCATTTGAGAGATGAGTTATCTTATATGGCTAAAGGTGTCAACTCATTTGTCATTTTGTATCAATACTACATTTTTAAAAATATTAAATATTATCATTTTAAATCAATTTATTCTTAAAAAATAATTTATAAAAATCATTAAAATCTAAATAAAAAGTCATTAGACTAACAAATACAATACATTAAAATTCAAAATTTTGAGCCAAATTCCTCTCCCCTCAACCGGCCACTATGGCCAAGTTAAACTCCACCTAATTATTTATTTATTTATTTTGTATCATAACTTTTTCTATGCATGCAAAACCAAAGGCTAAAGCCACTGCCTCACCTTACACCGCAATGATGATGCCCCAACTCAAAGTTTAAGCTTAAAACCACTCCTTCCACCCCACCCCACCCCATTTTCGGCAAAAGGGGTCTCCTAACCATAATTTTGTGCTTCAAATATTTTCCAAGTCCTCTAGTTGAGGTGGAGTGAGTTAGAGAAAGAGAAAAGGAAGATTCTTGGTGCTCTTGCTCTTGAAGCTCATTTTGTGGTGTTTTCTTCAAAGACTTATCTTTATCTTCTTACTCCATCCCCAAAACAAGGTAGAAACCACACTCTTTTACATCTATTTTTCTTATTTTTTGCTCTCTTTAGCTCAAGAACTCAAAAGGGTTCAAGATCCATACTCAAACTCATGAGATATGGTTTTAATCCCAAAATTTGTTATGTTTTCTCTTCTTGAAAAATTCTTCTTGTCTTCTTGAGTTTGATCCTAAAAAGTGGTCTATATCTTTTATATAAGTCGTATATAAGAGGAATATGGCCATGCATGGATGGATCATGGGTCGAAGACTCATGAAAATGCATGTTTATGATTATGTTCTAGAAGATTTTTGGTAAAAACTTGAATTTTGAGCATTTTTTTAGGTCTAGACTTGAGCCCTTGTTCTGAATTTTTTTTTGTAACTTCATATTGATGTTCTCTACTTGCAAAAAAGTTTGGTGAAGCTTAGTTTCATTTCGTTTATATTTTTAAAATTCGTGCCCCAAAATGGCAAAAAATGCTATTTGGAAGGACAATTATTAGATAATGCCATTTTCTATAGAAAAATTCTTTTAGAATGAAACTAGTGTGAAAAGTTAGATTTTTATCTTATCTTTCAAACCTCACTAAAATCACTCGAAAAGCTTGAGTATAGAGAGAGTTGTGTTATTTCTCCCAAAAGGTGTTAGATTTGGACACTATTTGATTAAAAATTGTTTTAAAATAAAATATAAAGGCTTTTTGTGGAAGGTTAAGTTTAAAAGCTTCTTAACTTCAATATTCATCTCTGTAAAAATTTTAAAAATGTTTTGATGAGGAAAAGTATCCGATTTTAATTTTTAAAATTGACCTCAAAATCCACTATTGTGCTGAAGCATGCACCAATCTATCACCCACTTTTATTTTTCAAAAACTGAGGACTTAGAAGCAGAATCCAGAAAAGGTTTCTTCACAAACATTGTTCAGAATACCCCAAATAGGTTACCTACCAAATTTAAGATTTGTTTATGAAGTTTTAATATTTTAAAAACCCTAAAAATAGTAGTTTAATGTGAAATTCTAAATCATGTTAATAAGGGTTTTAGTGTTGAATTGAATTCCAAGTGTGCCTTACGTTCATGCTATACTTTGTTTGATTAATTGTGATGCATGATGCTATATATATTGTAATTATATGTTTATTGGTGATAAATCTTGATTAAGTATAAACTTGGTTCATTTCATTTGCACAAATAATGATTTTTTTATGCCTAACCATGCTAGCATGCATGAGCTTAATATTTTTGCGACATGTCAATAATTGTGTATAAGAGCAAGAAGTTTTTTCTTATAAGTTGAAGGCTCATATTTTTAGCATAATTTCATATATCTCATCATCATTGGAGTTGGGAATTACGGGATTCACTAAATACAAGTAAAATTGAACCTTAGGGTAGTGACACTTTCGGACATGTTTTGTGGAAATAAAAAAAAATATTTTTTGGATTTCGGGGCAACTCCCCGAGTGTTATATGCACGGTTACTTTTGGATTTCAGGGTAGCTCCCCTTGTGCTATATGCACAACTACTTTTAGATATCAAGGCGTCTCCCTACGGCTATATGCCATGTTTGGTGAAGGATGGTTTGGTTGGTTAATTCAGTGTCAGTATATTCGTGATCACACATTAGACTTTAACTTGAGATTCAATGGCCCGAAGTGTTGACTTGTCCACGTCCTTGTCCCGTGAATGACCCAGTTGGATAATTAATTCGACTATGAAGTCATCATGCGGCTGAAAGAACGCTTGATATTGGTCGGTAGACTTGGTCTGTGGAGTTGGTCAATGTTATGATGGTTTTTCTCTGTTGGGTGAACCTACAATAACCTAGGGACTAATTACACTTAGTAATTAAATGGAAAGCATCTTCCATATCATATCTTCTGTCATGAATAATATTGTTGATATATGACTTGTTACATGAAAAATATTTGTATGTTTGTATTGGTTTCAATAGGTATTAGCTTATGACGTTTCATGCTAGGTTTTCATGAGCTAGAAGCACTTGTCGGCGATTATGCTAACGTGGACATAGAGCCTTGGCTCCCGTGAGAAGGAGTCTCACTTTTTGATTAAGCCATCTTTGACCCGTAGTACCAGTTTTTAGCCGCTGTTCTTCTATTCCTTTATTTGTTTTGGAAGTACTTCAGAAAATATTTTGTTTGGGTCTGTAATATTAACTCCACATTAAATACTTTTTGGCATGTATTAGTATTATCATTATTAATTTCTGCAACTTTATTAGTTAATTGTCGCTGTAGATGTTTTTAAAATTTGGGATGTGATTGGTACGTAAAAGTGTCAATCTAATTCCAAAAATAAATTATGGTAAGCCTCGAGGATGTGTTTAAAATGTGTTTTTTAGTGTTTTTGTTAACAGGGTCGAAGGTGGTGGCGTGGAAAAAAAAGGTGTAAACATAAAGGAGACAAAGGACACAAAGGAAAATAATGCTAAACATCCATCCAGACGGACCCAACTTTGTTCGGATAGGAATTCAATAGAAGCTTTTTCGTTTGAACAGACATTTGTGTTTGGAGGAAAATAAGGTAGAAAAAATTTCGTCCGCACGGACTTGACTTGCATTTGGATGGAATACCTATTGGAGAAAAATTTTCCAGACGAAATGGGTACCATCCGGACAGAATGCGCAATCATAGTTCAACTCAAACACTGTAACCAAGTGTAGATACCCCAATTTGACCCCGCTGAATCTTAGACTTATCCAAGTGTGTTTAATGATGAAAATCGAGTGAGATGATGTCTCTGAATGAACGCTGGGAAGCAATCAAAATCGAGTGCTTCATGAAATCGAACCACAAGATCATAGTTCTTGAACCTTGAGGTCGCAACCTTATAACCTTGGGACCTGGTTGTTCACTGACCAAAGTAATTACACCTGCAACCTTTGAACCTTGCGACCGTTATGTTGAATGTTGCGACCGCAATGTGAATCTCTTAGAAACCCTAAAATTTGTTACGGTCACAACCTTGATCCTCACGGTTGTAACCTTTGAAGGTGGCGACCATAACCTTTTTGAGCCCAGTCTGAGTTTTGAACATAGAAGCACCTTATTGATTGAAATATTCTATATAAGTGTACCTTTGGTACGATCTTGAGAGGACACTTTTGCTGATGTTGATAGACTGCTGCTTTATCGAGGATAATTCAAGTATGCTGATACTTTGCCGTATTCCCAGCTCACACCTCGATCCATACCGCTGCATGATTTTGACTCAAACACTGGAATTGGATTGCTTCTCAAGAATTGGACTGACGAATCCACTTCCCACGTCTTGAGGACTTCTTTAGATTGTCGCGTTTTAGGTATTTCGTTAGAACCTGACATTTCTCTCCTCACATTTTTTACCCCTGTGGGGATGTCGGATTTTGAATTGCTTTTTCTTTAGTTTTGCTATCACTAGGTTTAATGACCTCATTTATGTGTTTAGTTGTTAATTTTGAGTTGTTAAATCAAGAGCATACTTAATTTTAGAGAATTTGGTTAACTTTTATTACAGTTTGGCTCAAATAGTTGTAATTGTGTTCTATTTATACTGCACACTAGCACCTCAACACAGTGTCCATTAACATTCAGTAAAAAGTGCTCAAATTCTTTGCGGTCGCAACTTCCATAGTTGCAATCGTGACAAATATGCATTGACATGCTTGCGGGTGTGATTCTGATCCTCACGATTGCAACCTTCTGGAATTCAGTGCTTGCGACCGCAACATATATATGTTACGGCCGCAATTATAGTTCTGTTTCAGTAACTTAATTGTGTCTTTACAGTGTTCTGTCTTGCTATAATTGAGGCATCTTACATGCAATTTGTAGTATAGATCAGCATCTTAAAGCTTAAAAGTTCTTAGGTTTAGTCCCCTTTCATTTAAACCCATGTTATGCTAGTGTTAATCATAGTTTAATTTTGACGTGATTAAGATTTTTCGATTTATGTGAGGACTTCATTCTATGTATATCGCATGCAGTTTGTGCTATGTATCATTTAGTTAGACTTTGCATGCTTAGGACTCAGGATTTCATGCTTTTGTTTGGTTTTTTATATACCTATGCTATGCTATTTTCACTATTTAATTTTGGATGATCTCTCTTTACCCCCAATTTTTGTATTTGCATACATTTGAGAAATCTAATTAAAGAATCAATGATGATTAGTAGAGGCCAACCTCATGGTTGGGCGAACGGGGTGCCTAACACTTTTCTCAATTCATACCTTAGCCCCCGAACCCTTTTTTTTCGCTGATTAAACGTTTTAAAGACTAGTGACTCATTTTTGATTTTTTTATTTTTCTCAAAAATCAAGTGGCGACTCTATTTTTCATGAAAATGATTTTCAATATCATTTGATTTTCAAGGTGTTAAAAAGTTTTCAAATAACTCATGAATTTTCTATTTTTTGATCCAAATCCAAAATTTCAGCACCACACCAAGGGGCATGGATCACTATTATAAATAGAAGTTCTGGGCAATCAATTAGATTAATTCTGAAATCAGAGGATAAGGCTTGGAGACTCATCTTGAAGCTCATTTGAATGCTCAGGAAGTGTCAAAAAGCTGAAGATGGAGGCCCGGGAAGCAGTTCTTCATCTATTCTACATGTATTCGAGCTGCAATATGAGCGGCTAAACTCTCTTCTTTTCTAGGAGATGATGAATCCCTAGTTAGTATTTTAGTAGTAGTTCAAACATCTATTTCGGTTTAATTTGGATTTCATTATTTATAAGATTTTTGAGATGTTGGCATTTGATCAACGAGTTTTAAATTTGATTATCCAGTTTTTGTTTTTATTTTCTGTGATTATAAAAGCGAAATCATGCAGCTGTTTTCTTTTCTTCTCGATCACCAAATGTGAAATATCATGTACTTTGATATGACAGATCGTGCTCTGGAAGATCTGTGCCATAATCCTAGATAGAATACGCCAAGTTCGGGTTCGAATTTATCCTCTTGATGATCCATGTCGGTCTTATAATCGCAACTAGATTGGGTTAAATCAATTGAATAAAATAAAGTTTGAATGAACTAAAATACCGGTGAGGGGGATTCAACTAAAATACTGGTAAGGGGGATTCAAATCTTTAGGAAAATTTTCTCTCATCCAGATCTCATTTTTAGTTTCAGTTTTATTTAATTTTAGATTTTTCTAAATAGTTTAAAATCAATATGTTTTGCAAAATGAAAAATTAAATCAAAAATTTTTAAGTAAAAAAATTGTAATTCCGTCTATTACTTCCCTGTAGAGCGATAACCGGACTTTAGCCATTATCTTACGAGTTAGTAGTTAATTTTAGGATTTAAATATTTATTTTTGATATGGCATAACACAGATCAATTTGTGGCACCGTTGCTGGGGAATTAAAACCATGGTTACGATTTATTTATTTGAAATTTTTATTTAGCTTTTCTTTTCTCCTCCATTATACCGTGGTTAATTGTGTGCCTTCTTTTTCAGTTTTTCGAAGATGGACACAATAAAGTAGGTGTTGGCCTAACAAAGCTTCAATAATCGATTTTGATTATAACAAACTTATGTATCTAATTGTGCAAACTGAATTTGGTTACAGGAAATATATGCAAAAAAGATTGAGATATTGAAGACTTCAAGAACAGGAATGTAAATTTTGTTTGTAGGATCCATGTGCACTCACATAACTCATGGATATATGTTTATGAAGCTGATAGAAATCCTAAATATCTCAAAAATATTTTTCCAAAGCATAACAAGATCAAACATTTTTGGAAAATAAAAAATTTGAATTTTTAATGATTTAGTCGACTGAGACTTTCCATCTAGTCGACTGAATCGGTTACCAAAAATAAGTTTTCAGATCCAAGTTGGTTCAGTCGACCGAAGTAAAGTTCAGTCGACCGAGTGAGTCTCTAGTCGACCGAACAGCTTAAATTTCAAATTTTTCTGAAAACGACTAGTTTGACATTTCTATACTTAGCCTAACGGTTAGTTTGATTTAAGAGCCTATAAATAGAGGCCTTATGCTAGTGTTTCATTCATTCAAAGCCTCTCAATCTTTCTCTCTTGCTTACTACTTCATTGTGCTTCAAAAATCTTGATTTTACAAATCACCTTTGAGAGAAAATCATTAGTTTTTCTTCTTGAGCTTCATTTTCATATTCTATTGAGAAGTGAGTTTAGAGCTTTATTTGTTGTACTTATTTTCTCATTCAAGGAGCGTTCTTTGTATACCCTCGTATTCTTCTTCTTGTTGATTTGGATTTGAGAAATGTGATTCTCAAAAGAGGTTAATTCGCCTACAAGAATTGGGTTAACTTGAGAATGATACATTCTTAAGTAGAGGTTACTCCGCCTAAATTAAGGAGAGAGGCTCCTCCGCCTATTGAAGGAGAGGTAGTAAAAAATTCTCATAGTGGTTGGCTTGAGGCAAGGACATAGGTCGGAGCGCTGAACCTTGTAAACATCGTGGTGTTCCTTTTCTAACTTGCTCATTTCTTACTTTATTATATTGTTGTTACTTTCACACACGTTTGCACTTGAATCATTCATCATTTAACTTATCATTTGATTTATTTGTTTATCAAAGTAATACTGTTGTACCTTAATCAAGAAGCTAGACTAATCGAAAATCAACATTGAAAATTGTTAAAGCAAGAAAAAGTGTTTTAAACATACATTAGTACTTAACTCTTTTATTTCTTGCATCCATTATCTTTTATTGGTAGAAAGTTTTTGGAATATTTTTTTTGCAAGAAACATTATCAAATTAAAAGTATTCTTAATAGTTGAAAAGTATTAAACTTGAAAGTTACATTTTTATTGTTAAAGCAAGAAGTTCTCAAATATTGATTTACATTCAAATTTTCTAACAAGAGGTTTTTAAGTATGCTTGTGTAGTTAACTTGTAAAGAAGAGTTATACGTGTATTAAAAAACAAAAGAGAGTTATTAACAAAAAGTTTTATCAAACTTTACTTAAATATTTTAAGAGAAAGTTTTCTTTTATTCTTGTACCATAATTTTCAAATAAGTGAATATATACTTGAGATTTGAATAGTTGAATATTTTTTAAATATCCAATTCATCCCCTTCTTGGGATCACACACAAACTATCAATTGGTATCAGAGCCTAACACATTATTCTTAACAAGTTTTTGTGTAAAAGATTAAATGGTAGGTATTGGTGTATCCCCTTTTGGAGAAGGTCAGTCTTCCACACGATCTTTAACTTTTAGTGGTGCCAACTACACTTTTTGGAAGCAAAGAATGAGAATATTCATTCAAACTATGGATTGGAAAGCATGCAGGGTAATTGTGCAAGGTAACTTTATTCCAACTAAGATTGTAGAAGGTAAAGATGTT
The DNA here is from genome assembly GCA_034768845.1 of Heliamphora exappendiculata. Taxonomy (NCBI): domain Eukaryota; kingdom Viridiplantae; phylum Streptophyta; class Magnoliopsida; order Ericales; family Sarraceniaceae; genus Heliamphora; species Heliamphora exappendiculata. The sequence goes on along the minus strand of JAOTRH010459640.1, from coordinate 10,704 downwards.
CCTAAGTTAGAAGAAGAAATGAATGAAAATAATATGGAACAATTACAAATAAACTCTAGTGCTATGAATGCATTATATTGTGCCTTAGATGCAAATGAATATAATAGAATAATGACATATAAAAGTGCAAAAGAAATATGAGGAAAATTAGAAGTCACTTATGAAAGCACACAAGATGTTAAAGATTCTAGAATAGATAGATTAATTAGTGAATATGAAAGCTTTAAGATGCATGAAGATAAAACTATATCTAGCATGTACACTCGTTTTACTCACATTATTAATTCACTTAATGCACTTGAAAAAACTTACCAGTCTTATGAGTTGTTAAGAAAAATACTCAAAGTCTTGCCACCCATTTGGGAAGCTAATGCTACAGCCATCTCCAAGGCGAGAAATCTAAGGGTCATGACCTTGGATGAACTAATTGGCTCACTGTTGACATACGAACTCAAAATAAATGAAAGAGTCAACGAGAAAAACAAGGTCAAGAAATCCATCGCCCTTAAAGCCTCAAAAGAATGCTCCAGTGATGAAGACGAGAATATCATGACGATGACATGGCCCTCATCACAAGAAGATTCGGGAAGTTCCTCAAAAGAGACAAAGACAAAAAATTCTCAAGGAGATTATGAGGCTCAAAATTTGATAAAGGAGACTCGAACAAACGAGACCTCAAGAAAGAATCACCCACTTGCTACAACTGCAACAAAACTGGGCACATCAGGCCCGAATGTCCTCTACTCAAGAAGGAGTCAAAGAAGAAGAAAAAGGCCATGAAAGCAACCACGTGAGACGACTCTGATTCTAACGAGTCAAGCTCTAGCTCAAGCGGTGAAGAGATAGCAAACTTTTGCTTGATGGCAAGCATAGACGAAGAGGTAAACTCTCACTCCAACTCTTGCAATTCTTCTTTCTCTTCTTATTCAATGCCATCATACGATGATCTTAAGGATGAAATATTTAATTTACATAAAAGTTTTTTGAAATTGAAAAAGAAAAATTTAAAATTAAAAAATGAAAATAAAACTTTTTCTTAAAAAATTGAGGACTTAAAACTCTCAAATGAAAATGCAAAAATCGAAAAAGAAAATATTTCTAAGGAGCATGATTCAAAAGTTGAAACATTGGAAAAAGAAAACCTCATTTTAAGAGTTAAATTTGATAGATTAACAAAAAATTTTAAAAATGAGATTTCAAATTTAACAAAAGAAAATGACAGGTTAAGAAAAGATCTCATAAACTTAAAAGGTAAAATATTAAAAATGATGTTTCCTATGAACTAAAAAAAAAAGTTGAAGATTACTCAAAAATCATTTATAAATTTATAAATGGAAAAGAAAATTTTAAAAAAATTTTGGGAGCACAAAGAAAGTCATTGAATAAAGAAGGAATATGTTATAATGAAGAAGTAAAACTGAAATTTTAAAATTATTTTGTGAAAGAACCAAAAAAAATTTCAAACACATTTTTCAAAAATGTTTAGGAGAATGTAACTTGTTTTCAATGCAAAAGAAAAGAACATGTTAAATTTTATTGCCCACTAAAAAGAACTAATGGGGTTACAAAGATGGTTTGGCGAATAAAAGAGACTAATCCTATAGGACCCAAAAAGATTTGGGTACCAAAAAAAATCACTTGAATTGTTTTGTAGGTATGCTTGAGATCCTCATCATCCTCAAAAGAAAGATGGCACTTGAATAGTGGATGCTCAAGGCATATGGCTGGCGACAAGTCTAAATTCCTAAGCTTAACACCTAAGGATGGAGATTATGTAACATTTGGAGACAACGCAAGAGGTAAAATTATTGGTATAGGTAAGGTCGGTAAGGACTCTTATCTATCTATTGATAACGTACTATTGTCGATGGTCTCAAACGTAATCTCCTTATTACTAGTCAATTATGTGATAAAGGTTATAGTGTAAAATTCTTGCATGATACATGTGTTGTTAAAAATAAAAAAAATAATAAAGTTTTATTTATTGCAAAGAGATTTGAAAATGTGTACCCCATTGATTTTGAAAATCCACATTCTCAAAATGTTACATGTTTTTCTACTGTAAATAAAACTAGTTGGCTATGGCATAGGAGGCTAGGTCATGCTAGCATGGATCTCTTATCTAAACTTTTCAAGAAAGATTTGGTCAAAAGCTCAAGACTAAATTTATTAAAGATAAAGTTTGTGATACTTGTCAATTTGATAAGCAAGCCAAAACTAGTTTTTAAAAAAAAACAAAAAATTTCTACAAATAGGCCTTTACAATTATTTCATATTGATTTATTTAGCCCTATGAAACCCTGAAGCCTTGGAGGAAAAGCATTTTGTTTTGTTATTGTCAATGAATTTTCACGATATACATGGGTTTTATTTCTTGCTACAAAAGATGAAGTATGCCATGCGTTGGCCAAACTTTGTAAGAAAATTCAAAATGAAAAGTGCTATACTATTCTACACATTCTTAGTGATAGAGGAGGAGAATTCAAAAATAAAGATATTAAAAATTTTTGTGAACAAAATAGAATTTTTCATAATTTTTTTGCACCTCGAACTCCTCAACAAAATGGGGTTGTAGAGAGGAAAAATAGATCTTTACAAAAAATGGCACATTCTATGTTAAATTAATAGAAAATTTCTAAGTATTTTTGGGTCGAGGTAGTTAATACTGCTTGCTATGTAATGAATCAAGTTTTCATAAGATACCATTTAAATAAAACTCCTTATGAGCTATGGAATGGTAGAAATCCCAACATTTCTTACTTTCATGTTTTTGGATGTAAATATTTCATTTTAAATGACAAAGATGATTTGAAAAAATTTGATTCTAAATTTGACGAAAGAATATTTCTTGGGTATGTTACTAATAGTAAAACTTATAGAGTTTTTAACAAAAGAACTATGAGATTAGTTGAGTCTATTCACATTACCTTTGATGAAGCTAACCATTTTACTTCTAAGATTGTAGTTGATAATAATTTAGACATTAATAAAGGAATGGAAGAAATAAAAATCAAGGAGAACGAAGGTAAAAGCAACAAAATTGACGATGAATATATTGATCTACCAAAAGAATGGAAAACAGTGAAGGATCACTCTATGGATCAAATCATAGGTGAATCTTTATGAGGTGTAAGTACTCGTTCTTCATTAAAAAATATTTGTGATCATATTGCATTTCTTTCTCAAGAAGAACCTAAAAATATAAATGAACCTTTGGAAGATGAATACTGGGTAATGGCTATGCAAGACGAATTAAATCAATTTAAAAGAAATGAAGTTTAGAATTTAGTTCCTAGGTCTAAAGATAATACAATCATTGAACTAAATGGGTTTTTAAAAATAAAAAGGATGAAAATGGTATTGTTGTCCGAAACAAGGCTAGGTTAGTCGCACAAGAATATAATCAAGAAGAAGGAATTAATTTTGAAGAAGCATATGCACCCGTAGCTAGGATGGAAACCATTCGCATGTTATTAGCATACGCATCATATAAGAACTTTAAACTATTTCAAATGGATGTAAAAAGTGCATTCTTAAATGGCTTGATAAATGAGGAAGTGTATGTTGAACAACCACCTGATTTTGAAGATCACATTTATCTAAACCATGTTTTCAAATTAACATAAGCTTTGTATGGTTTAAAACAAGCTCCTCGGGCTTAGTATGAAAGGCTACGTAATTTTTTGCTAGAAAATAGTTTTATTAGAGGAAAAATTGACACAACCTTATTTACTAAGATTAACAAAGAAGACGTGCTCATTGTACAAATATACGTAGATGATATCATATTTGGGGCTACTAATGAGATTTTGTGTAATGAATTTTCCATTTGCATGCAAAAGGAGTTTGAGATTAGTATGATGGGAGAGCTCACCTTCGTTCTTGGACTCCAAATCAAGTAATCGAAGAATGGAACCTTCATCAACCAATCAAAGTATGTACGTGAGTTGCTCAAGCCCTTCCAAATGGAAAATGGTAAATTTTTGGGTACTCCAATGAGTCCCTTAACTAAACTTGATAGAGACGAGCAAGGAAAACCGGTAGACACTAAGCTCTACCGAGGTATGATTGGTAGTTTACTTTATTTAACTACAAGTAGGCCTGACATAATGTTTAGCGTATGTATGTGTACTCGTTATCAAACATGTCCTAAAGAATCACATTTAATTGCTGTAAAAAGAATATTAAGATATTTGGTTGGCACAGTAGATGCAGGCTTATGGTATCCAAAATTTACATCTTTTGAAATGATAAGTTATTCAGATGCAGACTTTGTTGGTTGCACAATTGACCGTAAAAGCACTAGTGGCACATGTCATTTCTTAGGAAAATCTCTTGTCTCTTGGTTTTTAAAGAAACAAAATTCTGTTGCATTATCTACCAGCGAAGCCGAATATGTAGCCGCGGTAGTTGTTGTGCACAAACTTTATATACGAAATAACAACTAAATAATTTTAAATTAAAATATGATGTTATACCAATTAAATGTGACAACACTAGTACGATAAATATATCAAAAAATCTAATTTTGCATTAATGAACAAAACATATTGAGATATGACATCATTTTCTTCGTGATCATGTACAAAAGGCGATATATTTTTAGAGTTTGTGAGTACTAGTGAACAATGGGCAGATGTATTTACTAAATTCCTCAATGAGGATTGATTCATTATAATTAGACAAGAATTGGGTCTAATGCATATACATGAGGTTGTATAATCCTTTTTTAAGAAGATTTTTTAAGTAAAATTAATTCTGTTCCTCTCAAATTTGCTGAAAATCAAAAGGCTGTCAAAACACTAAGTTCAGTCGACTGAGGCCCATTTCCCAGTCGACCGAACCAGTTTTTCTGAGTTCAATCGACTAAACTCTTGGGTTCGGTCGACCGAACCTTCGGGGATTTTGAAAAACTAAAACGCCGAACTGCTTTAAATCCCTGTTATTCTCATTCTTTATCTCTCGATTTCTCTCCCTTAGGGCACGTATACCTTGGCTTTTATCTACCAAAAAGTTCCATTTCAACCCCATTTCTCACATCACCATTCCACCTCTCTAAACCCTACATTTTCATCTCTCCAAACCCTTCAATGGCACCTAGGGTTTGAGGAGGAAAGGGAAAATCCATTGCTATGGATGATTCAATCGACGACCATGACAGTTGGTTCTCCTCAACTAAAGTCAAGATTCCCTACGAACATCATCTACAATCTCTTGAATCGATTTTTGGTAAAAATTTAAATATGCGCTTTGTAGATTCCTACTTTCCAAATGTTATAACATGCATCTCAAGACTTGGTTGGGGACCCATTGTTTTCTATCATTATAAAGGTGTTTATCCCCAAATCATTACGTTGTTTTATGCTAATCTTTCCCAAGATCTTTCACCAAACCCCAATGATTATTCCATCTGCTTTACCACTTATCTTTATGGAAAAACTTATAAATTCTCCGATAAAGATATAGGCAATCTTTTTGGAATGGGTCAAGGAGACTTCATGTGTCCACAAATTTCTCCACAAGCTTGGATCATGGCTCATGAATTCACCTCCGAATCATTTTTACCTTTAATCATGACCAAACCACCTATGAATTTTGGTATCCTTCCATCTTACTCCCAACTTACACTTGAGGCTAAAATTTTTCATCTCATCGTTACATATACCGTTGTGCCTCGTAGTAGTTCTCGTACCTATATTTCATATCTTGATTGTTTTCTTTTATGGTGCATCTATAAGGAAATACGTCTTGCTCTTCCATCTCTCATATGCCAATGGATGCTAGCCAAAGAAAGTTCAAAATGCCATATTCTTCCATATGGTGGTTTACTCACTCCACTGTTTGAGTCCTTTGGCTTCTCCCCTTCTCCTTTAAATTTCCTTCCACCTAAAAACTCTGACTTTCTCACCGCCACAACCTTAAAACAAATGGATTATAAACTTCAAAATGGTCTGTGGGTACCTAAAACCCAAAGGCAAGCACCTCAAGTAGTTCAAGATAGTGATGAGGAAGCCGAGGCTGCTGCCTATGATGCTGATGCTCCACCTACTTCTCCTCCAGCACCTCCACATGGTCCTACCACCACTACTGATGATGCTTCTATCACACGCTCTTTTCTAAAGAAACTAGTCAACTCTTTTTCCAAGCGTGCTGTTAAAAAGCTTAACACGATCAGCTTTCGCCTTACCTGCCTTGAGGATGCTTTTGGCATTCCTCCTTATGATGCTTCCTCACCCGCAGGTGTTGGTCCTGGTGATAGTGATGACAATGAGAATACATTTGGCTTCGTCTCTTTTTGATAATGCCAAAAGGGGGAGAAACAATGCGTAGTGCAAAACAAGGAAAGCTCCAAGGCTCCACTTTATTTTCACTTTCTTGGAGAGCATTAGAGTGTTTTTACTTTTGGATCATGTACTAATGCTATTCTTATCTTGTTTATGTTTTTTTTGCTACACTTTATCATGTTTATTATGCATGGATGGTTATATTTATTGTGCTTATATGTTACTCTTCTCATGGTTATTTGATTAACCTTAAATTGAAAATCTATATTGATCATAAAGACTTATCATTTGAATGAAATGAACTTCAAATCTTCACAACTTATGCATATAGTAAGGGGGAGTTTTTCAACTCTCAAAGATTATTACTCATGCTTATTGTTAGGGGGAGTTTTACTTAAGTTTTCTTTCATTATTTTGCTTGTGTTTGTCATCATCAAAAAGGGAGAAATTGCTGGCCTAATAAGGCTTTAATAATCGATTTTGATGATAATAAACTTATATATCTAATTGTGCAAATTGAGTTTGGTTACAGAAAATATACACTTAGCGCAATTCAAGATTTACAATGGAAGCCATGACGCATAATTCCAAAATCAAGATTACTTGGCGACAAGTTTTTGTGGAATAAATGGAAAAAGGATTGAGATATTGAAGACTTGAAGAACGAGATTGTAAATTTCATTTGTAGGATCTATGTACACTCATATGACTCATGGACACATGTTTATGAAGCTCATAGGAATCCTAAATATCTTAAAAATATTTTTCCAATGCATAACAAGATCAAACCTTTTTGGAAAATCAAAAATTTGAATTTTTAATGATCCAGTTGACTAATGCTTTCCATCTAGTCAACTGAATGGGCTACCAAAAATAAGTTTTTAGATCCAAGTTGGTTCAATCAACCGAACCTCTAGGTTCAGTCGACCAAAGTAAAGTTCAGTCGACCGAGTGAGTCTCTTTAGTCGACCGAACAGTTTAAATTTCAAATTTTTCTGAAAATGGCTAGTTTGACATTTTTATACTTAGCCCAATGGCTAGTTCGATTTTGGAGCCTATAAATAGAGGTCTTGTGCTAGTGTTTCATTCATCCAAAGCCTCTCAATCTTTCTCTCTTGTTTACTACTTCTTTGTGCTTCAAAAATCTTGATTTTACAAATCACCTTTGAGATAAAATCATTAGTTTTTCTTCTTGAGCTTCATTTTTATATTCTATTGAGAAGTGAGTTTAGAGCTTTATTTGTTTTACTTATTTGCTCATTCAAGGAGCGTTCTTTGTACACCCTCGTATTATTCTTCTTGTTGATTTATATTTGAGAAAGGTAATTTTCAAAATAGGTTAATCCGCCTACAAGGATTGGATTAATTTGAGAAGGATACATTCTCAAGTAGAGGCTACTCTGCCTAGATTAAGGAGAGAGGCTCCTCCGCCTATTGAAGGAGAGGTAGTAAAAAATTCTCATAGCGGTTGGTTTGAGAAAAAGACGTAGGTCGTAGCGCCAAATTTTGTAAAAATCGTGGTGTTCCTTTTCTAGCTTGCTCATTTCTTACTTTATTATATTGTTGTTTCTTTCACACACGCTTGCACTTGAGTCGTTCATCATTTAACTTATCATTTGATTTATTTGTTTCTCAAAATAATACTATTGTACCTTAATCAAGAAGTTAGACTAATCGAAAATCAACATTGAAAATTGTTAAAGCAAGAAAAAGTGTTTTAAACATACATTAGTACTTAACTCATTTATTTCTTGCATCCATTATCTTTTATTGCTAGAAAGTTTTTAGAATATTATTTTTTGCAAGAAACATTATCAAATTAAAACTATTCTTAATAGTTGAAATGTATTAAATTTGAAAGTTACATTTTTATTGTAAAGAAGAGTTATACATGTATTAAAAACGAAAGGGAGTTATTAACAAGAAGTTTTATCAAACTTTACTCAAATATTTTAAGAGAAAGTTTTCTTTTATTCTTGTGCCGTAATTTTCAAATAAGTGAATATATACTTGAGATTTGAATAATTGAATATTTTTTAAATATCCAATTCACCCCCCCGCTTGGGATCACACACAAACTATCAGTAGAATTTTGGCAAACAAGCATGAGTCAAAAAGGTTTATCTTTGTATGAGCACTGTAAATTTAAATCTTGTTTAAGTTTTGTTTAAAATCAGAGAAAACTTGATCTAGGGGGCTCGTAGCCCACTCCCAGTATTTTTTTCTTTCTTTTGCATGCTCAGCCACCTTCTACCTATCCATTCTTAGCACCATTCAATCCTGAAATCTAATGCACTTTTCGAGCGGCCTTGCGATCTTCACTCACATCATCCATACCACACACCATTCACACGACCATGTCAGAACAACATCAGAAAGACCAGCAGATTAAGTCTCTAATTGAGTATTACACTCCTTTAGAATATGTGTCACCATCTTGCATCCAATCACCTACGGTTGGGGCATCACACTTCGAAATTAAGTTTAACATAATTCAAATGCTTCCATCTTTTTACGGACTTAGTAATGTCGATCCTTACAAACATATCGATGAATTCCTAGAGATTTGTTCTACTATTAAAATCAATAATTTTTTTGACGAAGCCCTTAAAATGAAGTTGTAGAAACCCAGATTTGACCTTGCCGAATTTTACGCTTATTCAGGTAAATCCAATGATGAAAACCAAGTGGGATGATGCGCAAAGTCTCAAAACGATCGCTGAAAAATGATTCAAATCCAGTACTTTGTGAAATCAAACCACAAGATTACAATTTTTGAACTTTGAGGCCACAACCTTTTGAATCTCGTGACCTAGTTGTCCACTGGCCAAAATAGTTGCGCCCGCAACCTTTGAAGCCCGCAACCTTTGTTCTCGCAATTGCAATAGGAAACTCTTGAAAATCCTAAAATTTGTGGCCACCACAACAACTATGCTCACGGTCGTAACCTTTAATGGTCAATTTTGATTAGTCGAATTGTTACCCATACTTTCATTGTGGTTTTAATCAAGAAAGCCTTAATCGGATTCTATCTCACATCATAAACACATCGTATGCTTGCATCCAATACACATTTTACCAAAACTTAATATAATAGTTCCTATAGTCCTTGCAGTCGCAACATTAAATGTTGCGGGCATTACATTATGGCACTTACATTCTCACAGTTGCAACATTGATCCCTGCGACCGCAACATTTGTATGTTACGGCTGCAACCTTTGTCCATTTTCAGTAGCTTAATTTTGCCTTTACAGTATTCTATTGATGATATGAGATGTCCAATATGCAATTCGTAGTGTGGTTGAGCATGATTGAGGTCCAAAAACCGTTAGGATTACTTTTTCTTTGTTTACACTCACGTTATGCTTACCATGTGTCATTAGTATTATTTTATACGATTAGGGTTTACTAGTCTCTTTTAATGATCCTTTTCCTTGTTTGTTGGATGCGATTTTCACCATGTATCCTTTAGTATATTTCCAGCATGATTAGGAGTGAAGCTCTCTTTTTATACTTTGTTTTCCTTTATTACGTGTTTAAATACTTAGAATATGTATTTTCTTATTTGATTTCGATTGTTCTATTTTTGCCTCTACCTTTTGTATTTGCATGCATTTGAAAAATTTAATTAATAACCAATGATGATTAGTAGAGGCCAATCTCATGGTTGGGCAAACGGGGTGTCTGACACCTTTCTCGATTCATACCTTAGCCCCGAACCCTTGTTTTCTCTGGTTAACGTTTTAAAGACTAGTGGCTCCTTTTTGTTTTTCTTAATTTTTCTCAAACACCAAGTGGCGACTCTTGTTGGGAATGTGTACTAAAAAGTCATGCTTTTATGTTTTTTTATTTTAGATCCCTGACATATTAATGAGAAACATTTGAGATGGTTTTGTATTTATGGTTTCATATTTACATTTGTGATGTATGAATGCATAGTCCGTATACTCTATCTAGTATTTGACTCAGTGCGTGCTGCATGAAAGATTTGGTCAAAGGTTCTGACAGATTATACAAGTAGGCTCACAATCGCAATGGACCTGGACATTCTATTGGTACGATTGTAATACATCGTTATAGTAGCGGGTCTTACCTAGGTCAAACGGATCGAATTCAGATTTTGAAAATTTGATGTTTGAGCTCGATGTGTTAGTACACTTGGAGTGTATTGAGCGGGATCAATGGGATGATCAATTATATACTGACTATATGAATTTGATCCACATCCCGTATTATCATGTATTGCATGAACTCTTAATCCCGAAGTGATTGATTAATTGTGTTCAAATTATGTACAATTGTTTGAGTCATCAATGGTTGAGGTTTCCTCCATGAAATTAACAATACCGATGAGTTGGGTACTGGCATTGTTTGTCCGATGATTGATAATCAGCTGACAAAAACCACGTTCGATTTAGG
>JAOTRH010459629.1:0-28815 GCA_034768845.1 Heliamphora exappendiculata | reverse complement strand
TGTTATTTTATTTTCCTGTAATTTCAGATTATTGTAATTGTTGAAAGTTAATAAAGATGTATTTTCTGAATCACCGAACATGTATATATTTACGGCGTTGGATTATCTCCCAACAACCTTGACTTGAGATTCGAGGGCCAGACCGTCATTGATACCTTGTCGTCAGTGATGACGCGGTTGGACATTTAGTTCGACTACAAAATCATTCCACGGTTGAAAGAATGCTTTTTGTCTGTCAGGAGACTTGATTTGTGTGATTGGATTAGGGTTAAGATAATTCACCTTGGTTGGGCGAAGCCAGAATAGCTTAGAATTTATTCGAATTTAGTAATTCAAATGAACAACGTCATTATTAATATATCTCTTGTCATGTGCAAACTGCTGTTATTGTATGACTTATTTGCATGAAATATACTTATATGTTAATGTGAGTTTTTTTGGCATTCCTTATCAGGTTCCAAAAAATCAGATGAACTTATTGACGAGTATGCTGACATTGATATAGAGCTTTGGTTTTCCTAACTAGGAGTTCCATTCATTCGCCTAGCCTTCTTCAACCACGCAGTATTAGTTTTGCAATTATTCACTTATTTTGTGTATTTTTATTATTTAATTTTTACAGCCCTATTAATTAATTGTCACTCTAAACATTCTCAAAATTTAAAACATCATAGGCCCAACATTGTGGCAAATTAAGCCTCCAAGTTCTCATTTGATCGCCGGAGGTGAGGGTAGAAATAACATATAACCTTCGCCGAGATAGTCGCTCTTGGTTTGCCAAATAAACTATGATGGTTGGTTATTATTAGTTTGGATTGCATAAAAGCTATGATTACAAATTATTTTTTAATTTCACTTCTAAAAAAAATGAGATTAAAAAGACAGTATCAGTTTTTAAGGGCTTGAAGTCCCGATTCATCCCTCCATCTCTCACGTCCTCTTCTTTCGATTCCATGAAAGCTTTCTGGTGCAAAGGCTTGAGACCCTATTTCCGATTACCACGATCATCTCTGATTACCACCATATGCCTCCGCTGAGAAGGGACAAAAACCTTCTTCATTTGTGACCATGACTATCTACTGAAGCTATTTTGATCAGAAAATGACAGCCATCATCTGATTTGAACTTTAATTTGGTTCATGATTGATCGATTTTTGGTTCATTATCCTTTTCAGTAAGCATTCTATTGGATTATAGTTTTTTCTTATTTTCTTCACCTTGTTTTTTATTTTTATTTATTTATTATTTTTCGTAATTAAAGAAAAATAGTATTAATAATTCACTCACTATTAATCTCATAAAATTATTTATTAAGTGATATTATATGTTAATTTGTTATTAATTCGATAAATCAAATATCGCTTATAACAATTTGCATTTTATTTGTTCTTTTTAGTTTTTTTTTTTAAATTTATTGCCAAAATAATTATATTATTATTTTTATATATTTTTAGCCCCAAAAAAAGTAAAATATTTAAATTGTAGATTAAAACATTATTATTTTAGTAACAAATTTATATTAATCTGCTGGGCTCACGTCCATTAGATTGACAACAACGAATAATATTTCTCCTTCGAAGAAATGTGGCGGATTCTGTGACCACGGGCACCAAGAGTGAGGAAGAACCGACTGCGAGTAAACCCTATTCCTCAGCCAGCCAAAGACGCGGTCACGCTCGTCGACCACCGGCGGTGTTGCTGAAGGGTCGTCGTCGAGTCGTTAACTACCAACGCCGTGACCTGGTACCCCCCTCCCCTCTCACTATGATCTCACGCGAATCTACTGTTTTGGGAATTTCTTGTTGGATTCGGGGATTTCTTGGTGTTTTAGTTTACTGTGAAATTTTTCGTATTTTCCTGTTCTGGAGTTTTTTTTTGTTCGACACGATCTTGGTATTTTTCTTGCTGAACAATTTTGTTTTGTTGTTAATCAATTGATTTTGTTCTTTTTTTTTTCGATATTCGATAACTGTAATAATGGAAGACCATCGTCGTCGTCAAGCTAGATAATTCGACAAACTATTCATTCTTTCTGTTTAGATGCATAGTCGCGAACCAAGAAAACTCGTTACCGGGTTTCGATTTCATATTCCTTCTCGTTTTCTTCTCCGATTCTTGGCAAGAAGCAGAGACTGAATGCTAAAATGAACTAAGTGTTTAGGGGCTTTATTGTTGTTTCAGATGCTACTTAGCGTGCCTTGATATCTCCAGACATGTCACGATCCAGGGTTTTCAGATGGACTCAGATTTGGAATAATATCCCTAATTTCTCTTCCGGATACAGGTAAACTTTAACTCTTGAAATACTACTACTTGTAGAACATATTGATCACATGAAGCTTAAGACATGCTTGTCATGACTTACAAATCCATGTGGGCATATGTATGTGCTATAAGTTAATGAGCTTATTTATCAAGATCTAGTTCAGATGAGAATATTTTTATTTTTATTATTTTTTTTAATTTCAGGTGCTTACCCAAAAATTGGGGGCAGACTCGCAATTTTGTGGGAATTAACAGTTCTAGATATGGGCAAGGTTTTAGTTATCCATTTCGGGGTGTAATGACAAGATGTGAATTAAGTACAGGGTTGTTTGGGAAATGCAATCAAGTTTTACATCTGAGAACTCCGTTTTTGGGGAGGTCATGTTCCTTGCTTGATCTGCAATGCCAATATACAACTCATGCTACTAGAGAAGAGAAATCAAACAAGATGCTTTTGTACCTGACGGGGTTGGTTTTTGCAATGGTTGGGTGTACTTATGCTGCAGTTCCTCTATATAGGACGTTCTGTCAAGCTACTGGTTATGGGGGTACCGTTCAGCGTCGTGAGGTGAGGTTCACTCTCATCACATAGTGGGTAGAACTTTCTGTTTATTTGTTTTGCCATCCATTTATGATGTTAATAAAATCCTTATTATGTTTTAGAGTGTTGAAGAAAAAATTGCTCGCCATGCTCAAGATGGAACAATCACCACCAGGTGTGATTTGTGTTGCTCAACCAATGCAGCTCTTCACTTTCTATATTATCAACTAGTATGATGGTCAAAATATTTTCTGCTTTTCTGTTGGTAAGAAGCAAATATTAGAAGGTGGAATTGTATAGTTTTTACTTTTGATTCAAAGTAGTATGTGTCTCTTTCTTTGGTATGATTCACTTAATCACTTATGTTTAGTTAATGCTTTGCAAGAGAGGAAAAGTGTGACAGAGAAGAAGCAAAAAAAGCTGCACTCATTGGTGTAATTGAATAATAAAGGTTGGCAATAGTGATCATGTACGCACTCATCTGAGCTTCATTCCAAATACTCACTTATGAGATTAGATTACTCTTGTACCAAAAACCGATACAGTGACCAAACATACCTGAGATTCAAGTTGTAAAATAGAAAATTTAATTGATTTGACTTCTTTCTATGAAAGCTTCTAGTCAGAAGGCATTCACGCCTACCACGGCCTCCCAGTCATAGCTTCCTTTACCTTTTATTTAAAACCAACAAAGTAAACGAGAGAAAGGGGTGTTCACATTAATTGTTCAATTGTGATGAAGTTTTTCCTTTTTGCATGGTGCTTCTTACTAGCCGACCTCAATTGATTGGGACAAATGCGTAGTTTGTTTTGATTTAGTTTGGCATGGCACTTCTTACAAGTACATGGTCCTGTTTACAGGGAAATTGCTGTGCAGTTCAATGCTGATGTGGCTGATGGGATGCCATGGAAGTTTATTCCCACACAACGCGAGGTTCTCTACTCTATAATGTGTGCACTGTATATGCGTCTGCATTAACATTTTTGTGCGTATCAAGGGACTCATATGCTTTCAGGAGTTGAATTATAATGTTCTTAGGTTCTTACTTGTCCAAAAAGTAATTTTCTTGGATTGTATATGAAATGTAGGTAAGGGTCAAGCCAGGAGAAAGTGCCCTTGCATTTTACACTGCTGAAAATCAAAGTTCAACTCCTATAACTGGTGTTTCTACATATAATGTTACCCCAATGAAGGTAAAACTTCTTTTAATTTCTTCTCTGTCATTTAGCCGTCTGTTAGCCCCAATGTGTTTCAGGACAACTTTGTACTATTACCTTTCTGTTAAAAAAGTTTAATAATTACATTGAGAGTTTTAGAATGTAATTATCTGGTTGCTTGATATTTACATTGATGTAGTGTAGCCTATGCTACATTTGACTTTTCTAAATATACGAAGTACTGGTGTTGGACGCTTGACACTTGGATTTATGAGATATGTATCTAAGATTTTTAATTAGACATTCACTTAAAAAGCACATATAGTAATTCGAATTTACTGTTGAATTGTGCATACACTCTCATATTATGGATGGAATATTATATGAAACCTTGTAAACATACTTTATTAGTAGAAAATAAAATGAATATATTAAAAATATAAATAGTTTGTTGTGTCTCAATGTCTTTGACATGAGCATTGGATGAATCTAACACTTAGATGCACACCTGCACTGACGCCAGTATTCGAGTCCATATACATTGGACGTAGCTTATGGAGTAATAGTCTATAGTTGTCAAATCGAGATACGAATCGTATATCGTTTTTCTATTTTTCGAAACGCATATCGTATCGTATCGAATATCGTAAGACATTTAACACATTTAAAAATAAGTCAAAAAATATATATTTGATATAACACAAATATCTTGTAAGAATAAAATATTAAATAATGTTAATTAATAACATTGTAAAAATATAGTTCTAAAAAATAAATATATATGTTAATCAATACTTAATATATCTGAAAAATAATAAAAAATATCCCAAGTAAATGCACTATTACAACCCAAATCAAATTTATCGTATATAATATATTCTTTGTATTATCATACTATATCATTTAAGTTTTAAAATTTTAATATACAATTTTTAAGTTCTCAACTACTTTGTTCATAAGGTAACACTATATCAATGTTAGTGGTCGTAAATCAATGGTCTAAAATACTTGATACTAGATGAGTAAATAGTTATAAAGGTAGACAAATATTAAAGAAAAAATACTCTAAATATCTTAATAATGTAAAACTATATAATAATATTCATTTTTTCAAATTAAATTATTTAAAAAATTAAGTATTAATATATCTTATGTATTGAATTATGTATCGCGTATCGCATTATGTTTCGTATGTGTATCGTAAGATACGAGTTAATATAAGATACGATATGCGATATGTATCGATTTATCTCTTTAATGTATTGAATCGTAAGATACGTATTGTGAATCGTAAGATTTTGACAACAGTGAGTAATACTATTATCATTAAACTGATCGTTTGATCTCTAATGTAAAACGGTTCTCTTAAGAAAGGTTAAATGTCTTTTTGTTTTTTCTGTAAAAGACATGCACGGAAAATGTTCGTTCATGAGTAAATGAGTAGTTTTTTTTTTTTGTATGTTAAGTTTATCACCTATTTCTCTCTCTGTAATAATAAATCAAGGTGTAGTTATTCCTGATTGAAAAAGTTTTTATTAGCAAATGCATAAAGTTGATATTTCTTTCAAGAAGTGCTAAAAATGTAGCAGGAGGTTGTTCTGAACTTGGGATTCTTATTATTTCTGATTATGAAGGATAACAACTCAATTGAAAAAATAATTTCCAAAAAAATAAAATAAAAGTAATCCTAAATTTAAGTTGTCAATCTTCTATCAACATTGAACGTGAATTTTGGGCCTTCAAACAAGAAAAAAAGAAAAAGAGAAAGTGGTGAAGGTTTCATAATTCTCTACTGGTAATCACTAAAAGTTTGGGAAGCTCATTCAAATGTTGCAATGGGACTTCGTGAATGAGCATGTCTTAAGTGGCATTGGCTAAATTATGCTTCCCTCCTACAGTTCACATTAGTCTTGGATGAGGGAAAGCCCCTTGTACATTGTAAGCATGTTGTTTGCCATGGGCTTTCCAACTCAAGGGTACCAGTATTTCCAAGGATAATCATGTAAAAGGTGATTATGAAAGCCTATATAATACACAATGAGTACACACTTGTGTAGTTGATTGTATTGTTAACATGAAAGATTCCAAAGAGATCCAAAGCCAAAGTTTGGCAATTTAAGGCCAGGTTAGGCAGAATAGTTTTTAGTTATGTTTCAGTGGAGTTGATTATGAATATAGAAATTATATATACCCTCTGTGGTCTGATATGAATTATGATATTCCCTCTCAGCAATGGAGAAATATAAACTTAATTTGTTTGTTTTATGGCATCTCCTATAAAGGAATTGATGGGGTTGTGATGCTTTTCAGGCAGCGGTGTACTTCAATAAGATACAGTGCTTCTGCTTTGAGGAGCAGCGACTTCTTCCTGGAGAGCAGGTTGACATGCCCGTGAGTATCATCTCCCTTTGTCCAACCATTTTTTTTGGGGAGAAGAATCCATTACAGTTTGTGACATTTTTTGTAACTTCTGTTTATAGGTGTTCTTTTACATAGATCCAGAGTTCGAAACAGATCCTAAAATGGATGGTATCAACAGCTTGATCTTGTCGTATACGTTTTTCAAGGTTTCCGAAGAATAGAGGGCTGCTTCCCTTGTCACCATATGGGAATATTACTCTGATAATATAAATTGGCTGGTAATAAAATTGTATCATTCTTGTTAAGGCAATTGAGTTCAATTATTGATAGTTTGTATAAAAAATTGTGGACTTAAACACATTAACCTCAAAGGATAGTTGGGTGGTAAGTGACCATGTCTAAGGAAGTGGAGGTTTTGAGTTCAACCTTTTTTTAAAGTTTTTGAGGCTATCTGCATAAGATTTTTATTATTTTCATGGGTCTTGGCTTTGTCGGGTTTATATATGTGGTTGGCGAGATGTGCATAGATTCGAAATTTTCTTGCAATGTGTTTTTCATCGTTAAAAAAAAAAATATTATGGCTATATTGGGAACTACTTTCTTGTAATTTTTTATTCAATCTAAAATTTGTGGCTAGTCTTTCTTTGCGCCCACAACTGTCTACTATTTTTCTGTTTTTTACTAGCAGTTGTGCCCTGCATTTGCGCAGGAGTTATGAATTGTGGGAGCGGGAATTATGAATTGTGGGAGGTTTGAGAATTTATAGTTTATTTTTTTAATCTTTTTAATTGTTTTAAAAGCGAATACAAATGGTAAAAATATTAAATTATTTTAAGATTTTTTTTTATAAATACATAAAAAGTTTCATCAAGTTAGGTGTTTTCCAATTATAATACAATAGTTGATGGAATGGATGAACGCAGATTTTGGCATTGCCCCCCACGACCCAATCCTGGCAATAGGCTACACAATAATATTAATTTCTTCTTCATTTTGGAAACATCAAGTATTTTAAAAGAAATGTTTTTGGAGATAACTAAAATATTATATTTTAAGACAATCAGTGGTTAAAGAGAAAATAACAAATATCTATTAATTTTGTGAGACACATTGTTTATTTTGTGAAAATATTTTTAAAAATTTTAATAAATTATACCATAATTGGAAAAGAGTTCATAGAATCTAAAAGCATATATTAAATAAATATCTTAACATGTGTTTGAGATTATACAAACTAAATTTTAATTTATTTTTAGGATAAGAACTTTTAGAATGGCCATAATGTAAGAAAATTTGAAAAATAACATCTTATTTATCAATGAATTTGTTAGCTTTATGTGTTAATTTTATTGTTATTATTATTATTGTCATTCGGTGTGGTTGGACACACCGTATCTTATTGTATGTTCTCACTAATATATAAATAAACCGTTGCGTACCCCATTAAGTTTAACGTCTTTATTCAACCTAATATTGCCATCTTAACATGATATCAGAGTTATCATTGTTAGCAACTC
Organism: Heliamphora exappendiculata; assembly: GCA_034768845.1. NCBI lineage: Eukaryota > Viridiplantae > Streptophyta > Magnoliopsida > Ericales > Sarraceniaceae > Heliamphora > Heliamphora exappendiculata. The sequence goes on along the minus strand of JAOTRH010459629.1, from coordinate 20,973 downwards.
CTCCTTGAATCCTAATCTTAGCCGTTGACCACCCAAGCTACTACTACTAGCGCCGCAACCCACTGAAATTCACTGCCTCACCTATAGCCCTAGCCGCCAACCACCCAAGCCACCTCATCCAGCACTGAAACCCACCAAGGCCACCACCTATAGCGTCGTAACCCACCAAACCAGTCCAAAAACAGTCGCCGTCACCCAAACAGTTGCCGAAACCTACTAAACAATCGTCGCTAGTCACCAACAGTTTCCCAAAACCCTAGCCGACCACTCAAAGAATCGCCAAACCACCAAACATCTACCACAACTCTCGTCGACACCTCGCTACCCCACAAAAACCCTTGCCAACAGCCACTAACACCCTTGCTGACCCTTAAAACCCTCACCGACAGCCACCAGATCTCCAAAACAGTTGCCACCAGTCGCCAAACAGCCTCCTTCGGCATGCCAGCCCTCTTTCTCTCGCTATCGACCCTTTTTTTCTCTCTCTCTCTCCCACTAAAACTTCACAAACCCTCACCGGCAGGTCAACAAGACTCTCGGCAGTTCTTTTTCTCTCACTCCCAACCTTCTTTTTATCTCTTTCTCACTACGTCCCTTTAATCATCTGTGAAATTGACTGTTTTTCATTCAATAAAAGGTTCTATATTGTTCGGTTCTTGTTGATGCAGTGTGGGTTGTCTGTTTGTGGGTTGTCTGGTATTTGAACAAGAATGTCATTGCAGGGCGATAGGTCTACTACCCGAACTTTTGGGACTGATGAGTCTCTGACGGATACCTGGCGACCAATGATAACTGGGGTGTTCTCTTCTTCTACTCTGCTTGTCGATGAGAAGTTTGACGGCGCTTATGCTTATCTTTTGTGGCGGAAGAATGTGTTGAAATCCCTGCAAGGTATAGAATGGATTCCCACTTATTGATGCTCCAGATGCTAGTTCACCTACCTACCGGATGTGAGTGCGAGACAATGCTCATCTCTTTAGTCAGATCATGAATTTCATGGACCATTATGTCAAGGTCTTGGTTGCAAGCGCTAATACGGTGAAAGAAATCTGGGGGGCTCTCGAGGATATGTATTCATCCACCAATGATTTATCACGCCTCTATGATGTGATGAGAGATTTTTTCGCTCTCAGCAGACTGGTCGTCCCCTTCAGGAGCACTTTATGAGATTTAAAGTGCTTACCGACGAGTTTGATCGGCTTCTTCCCTTCACCAATTCGCTCAGTAAGTTTCAGGACCAGCGGATGCAGATTATAGTAGTATGTTTTCTGGGCAGTTTAGATTTTGAATATGACACGGCTCGTTCTTAGATTCTTGCTGGCACAAACATTCCCACCTTGTCTAAGACTTTTCATCGGGTGAGTCGTTTGATGCGCCGAGATGACATTCGGTCTTTGTATGATGCAAGTAACCTGTCCTTTTTTGTTGCTTATCGAGGTGGCGGCGGAGCCCGTGGTTGTGGCCGTAGCCGTGGTAGGGGCCGTGATGAAGATTGGACTAGTGGATATGGGGAACGAGAATGAGGTGTTCGTGAGACTTTTCATTGCCACTACTACGGGATTCAGGGACATATTCACAGTGAGTGTTATAAATTACATGGAAAACCTTCCCCTGTAGCCAATGCTACTGTTGATCACTCCTAGGCAGAATCATCTTCTTCATCTCAGAAGCAACTTGTTGAGATAACACCAATAGAATATGAGCAGTATATTCAATTTCAGGTTGCTAGTCCTTCCAATCCTATTGCTGCTACCTTTGCAGGTAATCCTAGTGCCTGTTTGGTGACTACCCCATCTGCGTGGGTGATTGATTCAAGTGCCTCCTCCCATATGGCTGGTTCCGCAGGTATATTGTCTGACTATCAGATGACTCATAAATATCGTGGTGTCCTTGTGGCTAATGGCTCTTTCTTACCGGTTAAGGGGCGTGGAGTTGCCACTCCTACGCCATCCCTAACCCTAACTAATGTCTTACATACTCTTGAAAATCTATTTAACTTATTATCAGTCAGTCAGATCACTAATGATCTTAACTACTGTGTGAATTTTTATCCTAATGGTTGTGTTTTTTAGCATCTTACGACGAGGAAGATTATCAGTAGAGGTTGAGTTTCTGGCGGGCTATATTTGGTGAAGGAGGTGGTTGTTAAGGACTGCTCAGTAGTCTCTTCTCCAAGTTTTGAGGTTCATTGTCATTTGAGGCACTCGTCTATATCCAGTTTGCATAGACTTTGTCCTAGTTTTCGTTCTATTTCTCATTTGAGTGTGAGTCGTGTCGGTTGGCAAAGCACATGCGTGTGCCTTTATTGCTTCGAGTCAATAAACGAGCTTCGACTCCTTTTTCTTTAGTCCATTATGATGTTTGGGGGCCGTGTCTTGTCGAGTCTATTTCTGGATTTCGTTATTATGTCATATTTGTGGATGATTATTTACGTGTCACTTTTTTATATTTTATACGATATAAATCTAAAGTAGCTTGTATTTTCTTCTCATTCTGTATGGAAGTACAAATCCAGTTTTAGACTAAGGTGAAATATTTGCGCAGTGACAATGGTGGTGAGTATCTCTCCACCCCGATGAAGAATTTTATGTCTACTCATGGTATTGTTTATCAGACTTCTTGTCCCGCTACCCCACAGCAGAATGGCATAGCTGAGCGCAAGAACCGCTATATTATGGAAATTGCTCATGCTCTTTTGTTTCAGATGCAAGTACCTAAGAAATTCTGGGGGTATGCTGTTTTGACTGCTTGTTATTTAATCAATCGCCTCAATTTCAGGTCCTTGGTGGAAAACTCCTGATGGAGGTACTCTCTATAGTGAAGAGCATTTTCTCACTACCTTTGAGAATTTTTGGGTGCCTTTGTTATGTTCGGGATATCCATCCCCAGTGGACGAAATTGAATGCTCGTGCCGTAAAGTGCATTTTCCTTGGTTATGCTAAGACTCAGAAGGGGTACCACTATTTTTGTCCCTCTTTAAATTGATTCCTTGTCTCTCGGGATATTGTGTTTGTGGAGTCTACTCCTTTTTTTTTGCGTCAGCTTCGGTTGTGTTTGGTGTTGAGAGGTCTGATCTTGAAAGTCTTGATTTGTTAGTGTCTCGTTTGCCTTCCTCTTCTACTATAGGTATTCCTACTACTGATGGGTGCTCTCCACCTTCTTCATCAACTTCATCAACTCCATTGAAACTCTCATTTGCTGAGCAAGTCTCCTCGTCTGAGGATCCTCTCCCAACGGTTAGTATTTCTTCTCTTGACAGTGGTGCTAATATTGCTACTCGAAAATCTTATTGAACTTGTAGGGATCGCCTACTATATACCACCTCCTACAAAGGACTTTTAGCTCCCTTACAGGCTTGTATAGCCTCTCCAGATCAGGCTATTATTCATCGTACTCTTCCTGAGGCGTTAGCTGACCTTGGATGGTGGGGTGCTATGTTGGAAGAGATACAAGATCTTGAGTCCACATATACCTGGTCTCTTATTCCTCTTCCAGGCGGTAAGAAGACTATTTTGCAAATGAGTGTTTACAGTCAAGGTTAACCTTGAAGGTTTTTTTGCCCACTTGAAGGCTTGTCTTGTTGCCAAGGGATATGCTCAGACGTATGGGATTGATTATTTTGAAACTTTTTCCTCGGTCGCCAAGATAGCCTTTGTTCACCTTTTTATTTCTCAGGCTGCTACTTGCCATTGGCCTTTGTATCAGCTTGATATGAAGAATGCATTTTTTCATGGCGATTTGCAGGGAGAAACTCTATATGGAGCAGCCTCCAGGTTTTGTTGCTCAGGGAGGTCCCAACTGGTTTGTCGTCTACATCGATCCCTTTATGAATTAATGTAGTCTCCACGAGCATAGCTTGGTCGATTTAGTATAGTTATACATCAATTTGGCATTTTACCGTCCGTAACACACTACACTGTGTTTTATAGGCGCTCCTCTGCTGGATGTATTCTCTTGATGGTTTACGTTGATGATATTGTTATCACATGTGATAATGCCGTGGACATTTCTGAGTTGAAGTAATTTTTAAAATCTCAGTTTCAAACTAAAGACTTGGGGGAATTAAAATACTTTCTTGGGGTTGAGGTGGCACGAGACAAGAAGGGTATCTTTATTTTTCAGAGGAAGTATATATTGGATATTCTAGCTGATACGGGTCTTCTGCAAGCAAAGGTGGTTGAGTCACCTATGGAGCCGAGTGTCAAACTTCTTCCTAATTAGGGTGATGCTTTTTCTCATCCTGATCGATATAGGAGAATGGCTGGAAAGTTGAACTATCTGACAATAATGACAAGACCGGACATAGCCTTTCCTATGAGTGTGGTGAGCCAGTTCATGGTTGCGCCTCGAGTTCCACATTGGAATGTTGTTGTTCGAATTCTACGATACATCCATAATAATCCTGGCAAGGGGATAAATTTCAGTGATCATGGTTACTTTATCATGGAAAGGTATTATGAAGCTGATTGGGCGGGATGTACCATTGATCAAAGGTCAACTTTCGAATTCTCTATATTTATTGATGGCAATTGTATCTCTTGTAAGAGTAAGAAGCAGGATATGGTTTCTAGGTCGAGTGCAGAAGCTGAATATCGGGACATAGCCATGGCTACATCTGAGATTTTATGGCTCCATCAGTTGTTTAGTGAGTCGGGTGATCCTTGCCATGACCCAACAAAGCTGTGGTGTGACAATAAATCTGCAGTATATATTGCCACAAATTCAGTGTTTCACGAGTGTATGAAACATATCGATGTCGATTGTCATTTCATTCGGCGTAACTATCAGAATGGTGTGATTGTGTTTGGATCAGTTCGTACTGAAGAGAAATTGGTGGATATTTTCACTAAGTCTGTTTCAGGTCATCGGGTTCGATACACATGTGATAAGTTGGACATGTTAGATATATATGCTTCAGCTTGAGGGGGTATTAGATTTATGTGTTAACTTTATTATTATTATTATTGTTATCCGGTGTGATTGAACACGTTGTATCTTATTGTATGTTCTCGCTAGTATATAAATAAATCGTTGCGTACCCCATTAGGGTTAATGTTTTTATTCAACCTAATATTGTCATCTTAACAGAATTAAATAACGGCATTTATTTAATTTTTATATAACATACTTTAAAAATGGTGATGATTAAATATAAAAAGAAGTCAATAAAATCATCACATGTGCATTTTTATAAGTAATAAATTCAAAATATTAAGAAAAAACTAAATTCTAATACCATCAGGTCATATTTGATTTCTGGTATATAATTAGTAGAATTGGTAATGGGATAAGAGTGTTATTGAATTATTCATTAGATGAGATTAGTAGTGAGGAATTAATTTTATATTTGTTGTTTGTTTTAGAGAATGAACTATATAATATTTTTGTTTTGTAAAGCAAGTGACACATTTGCCCTTCAGGTTGAAAAATGCCTATGCTATAGTTGGAAATAAAGGGATAAAAAATAATCTTAACCCTAATGCCATGGGGGATGAGATTGGGTGAATTTATTTACACTGAGGTCTTTGTTTTTTTATTTTACAAATCTATTTTTTTTATTAACTTTGTAAAATTTTCATTAGTAACGAAATTCTAATAATAATACAATCTAAGTCTATTTTTTCTCCTTTAACTCCGACAAGCTCCCTCCATTACAGATGGTCATTTTCCAATTCTCTTTGCCTGTCCCTCTCTCCCCAAGCTCTCTAAGCATCTCCCCCCTCTCTCTCTCTCTCCCTCCCCGACCTCCTCCCACAACCCCTTTTCTTTTACTTCCATTTTCTTTGCCATTGCGACACCCTTGTATTTTCTTATCTTTCTCTAGCAGTGCCACCCTTTCTCCCCTCTTCGCCCCCCTTCCATCTTACAATCGCTATTTCTCTCACTAGAAATGTCTTCACTCCCTCTTGGTATTATTATTTCATTAATTTGAAGTATTTTTACTCCTCTTAAGATTAATGAACTCAATTTGATGACACAATTAAATAATCATATTGTGAGGTGCATAAGACTAATAATCTAAGTTTCTAATCAAACATGAGTTATAAAAATTGTACAAAAATCATCATAAGCAGGGATATAATTATTTTTAAATCACCGAACCGGACGATCGAATGGAACGAAATTGCAGCCCACAATCGATATTTTGAAATGCATGGTCAATTCTACCAAATGAAAAAAAATCAAACATCAGTTCAATGTTAGTAAATTTTGGCCAAATCAACTAAATTCCAAAAAATTAGAGACAATAACCCTTGCATATTTCTGCCAGGATTAACTTCCCTCTTTTTATACTTGACGATCTCTAACACTCTTAACATTAATTAGTTAGAACATTTTTTAGTTAATTAGCAGTGGCATCCTTTAACATTTTTTATTTCTCAATTTTTATTGGACCCGCTTAACTGTGATTTTTTTAATAAAAAAAGATCAAAAAAAATATTTAAGTACATTATGAACTTAATATAAAATTTAATAATAAAATATATCGAATAAGAATTGATGGTGAGTTGGGTGGGTAGAATTGAGTAGAAGTGTTCATGGATTGAACTGATCCACTCAAACTGTTCAATTCAATTTGACCAACATGATCGTGGATGGTTTCGCCTATAAGGTGATCGGATAACGGGTTTCTAAAAAAAAACCTTTTGGGTGGTGGTCGGGTTATGGATCTCGAGTGTAGTTATCCGACAAACCTAATCTGACTAATAAATATTAAATTTTATAAAATTTTACATTTAATTATAAGATTAAATTGTTTATTATTTTAATATTTTTACGTAAAAATAATATAATTTTGTCTATGCGTGATTTAATTGATAAATTAATGATTTTTATAGTTTTAAATTTATTAAACATAAATTTTTTAATTAAAAACTATTATAATTATCTAAAAAATAGAACGAGTATAACAAAAAAATTTCAAAATAGACACAAAATCAAATTGCACTCGCCCACGAATTCATCAAATCTATGGATCAAAATCGCAGAGCCTATTGGTCAATTACGGATAATCAAATTAAAAATTAAATACATATCATCGAGTAATGAATGAGTAATGAATTAAAGGCCAATCAAACATGTCCTATAGACACCTTAGAATTGAGATTTTCTTCCGTGCGGGTCAATTGGTATATGTTTTGTAACCGCCTTTACCCGAACCGATCTGGCAGTATCAAACCACAAATATATATTTTAATTCGCGCTTCGCACAAAAGCACAAACCACAATTGCGGTTTGCGGTTCGCACTTCGCATCTAGGAAGTGAGGGAAGACGACTCGACTGCCAAGTAAACCCTAGCTCTTAGGTCGCCCACCGCCATCCAACTCCGCCGCGCGGACGGCGAAGAGGCAGTGCCCCGTCGATTCCCGCCGGTTGTTTCTGAAGGGCCACCGTCGACTTGTCCACCTCAACCGCCGTGACCTGGTAATCTCCCTCCCTTTCTCCCTCTCACGCCGGTCAATTGTTTTGGGGATTTACGTTGGTTTAAAGGATTCTTTTTTTTTTTGGTTGTTGATTTTTTCGGAGTTTTATTTTATAGTTAAATTGTTGGTGGTTTTCCTGATCTGAGCTTTTTGCTTTATTGGTGATCAATTGATATGGGGATTTGTTCTTGTCGTATTCTCGTGTCCTTAGATGTGGAAATTAGATGAATCCCACACTTTCGAGTCCCACAGGTTTCACCCAGTTTGTGATTTTTGAATTCTTGACCCTGAGACTTAGAACATCGTTAACGCATTTAGAGTGCAGAAATTGTGTGTTGGGTTATATGAATTATTTTCTTGATGATGAATCAGTTTGATATGGTTTACATAAATTATTTTCTTTAATTTTTAGAATTCTTGACCCTAAGATTTAGAACATGGTTAGGCATTTGGAGTGCAGAAATTATGCGTTGCGTTATAAAAATTATTTTCTTGAACTTGAATAAGTTTGATTTGGCTTATTTTCAAACGTTTTCTTTAAGATGTTAATTAATGTTGTTAATAGAATTCATGCCTTTTCCTGCGGCTTGGGTTGAGACGAAAGTTCTACTGGTGTAATTCTGTTGTTTACTTTAGCCAAACATTCACGGGGAATGAAGGCTTCTTGTCAGAATATTTTAAAATAGTGGCTGCAGAAGTACTAATTACTAAAGGAAAACTTACTTCTATTTGTCTTGCGTTAGTCTAGTGTATGTATGGAGTTCATCTGAATTAAGGGACTCCAATCCAGTCGCAACATATTGCTTCTGCAGGAGTTGATTAGCTAAGGCATCAATTATTGTCGGGCTTTTGAACTTTTTTGGAGTGAGATTTCTAGCTTCTTTACTTCTAATCATGACTTATACTATTAATGCCATATTTTGTCAGCAAGATAGATGCCAAATGTCAAATCATTTTGTTTTGCATATATGCTCAAGCAGGTTTACTGTTTGTCTTGCACATCGAAGGAGATTCAAGTTGCAAATTTTGTTTACAGAGGAGCACAATTAGATGGAAGACTGGGGTAAAACTTCCTGGCTTTACTTTTTCAATATATCTTTTCCCAAACTTGATGGAGTATTGTCATGCCTATTTAATTCAATAAACTTGCTTCACTTTACTATCTGAAATTATAAGTTCTGATTTATAAAGACAATTAAGTTATGGCTACAAGAAAAGAAACTCTCACAACTTGAGAGTCCCTTTTTGTCTCTCTCCCTCTTTTGTGTGGGTCTCATTCCATTTTATACAGATGGTATTCCCTTATTGCCCTTCTAATAATATTTATTTGCTTATCTAAAAAGAAGCCGGTGTTAGTTTCCAAAATTATTGGGAAGGTTCTTGTAAGTGTCCAGTAAGTGTTGCATAATACACCCAATATAGTATGCTGTGGGTAAACATGGGGGAAAACCAAGTTTAGATTTAATAGTCCGGTTGATGATTTCTCAGTATCTCACAACAGGAACTATTTTTTTTAGCATTTGTCTGGTAGAATTTTAATTATCGCGAAAAAATATTTGTGACTTCTTTTTTCCCTTTTCTCTCATTCTCATTTTTATTGCAAACTTGTTAATTAATGATTTTGAAAATCAAATTCAATTGTCACAGAAGACGAGCCAATTCCACCACCTCTTCTAAAAAAGGAGCAAACGAAGAACCTATGGGATGACGAAGATATCGATGATAACGATGTGAAGGAATCTTGGGAGGATGAAGATGAAACTGCTCCGGTAATGCTGATAACAGGTTTATACTTTATTTGTTAGAGATTAAGATGCGGTATCATAGCTGGCAAAGATGTTGAAATAATGTATATCTAGATCATACAATACAGTAGCAGGTGTTAAATGTTCAAAAGTTATTTTTTGGCCATTCCAATTAGTTGTGTGTTCATTAGATTAATATGCACTTACTATGTAGCATTACATTATTGGAATGTGCTTTCAAGTTTCAACAATATTGTGGATGCAATTTATATTTGTTTTAAAAACAAAGGACAGGACAAAACAAACAAAACCACCTTATGTCTGTGGAGTGAATTGAACCCGATTTTCTGGAGGGTTTGGGCTGAACTTGTGGAGTTCGTTCAGTGAAAACCTGATAGAGCTATTCCATATTTCCCCCATTTGATTCTGTTGTTTGCTTGCTCCTGCTATCCTTTGCTGTTGTGCTCACTGTTAACCATTTCTCTTTCTTATTACTTTGGTTTATTTGTTTATTTCTTCTTGTCACCTCTTCAGATGTTACAAATGTTAAACTTGTTGATGCCTCAAATTTCAGCAGCCTTTTCCTTCTCTGAGCCAATCTATATGTTTTTTCTCCACTTGACAAAATGGTGACACTTTGAGCTGTCCTAGATCTTAGCCATCCAATCAGGTGATTACTTATGTGTTTGATTCAATTTCTTCCCTCCATTGATGCGTGAAGTATGCCCTAGGAGGTATCTGGATTATTGCTGGATAAAGTTTTAGACCGAGTAGCATAACTGCTTGATTTGTTATCATCTACTTATTGGTTGACAGTGTTCAATAATGTCAACACGTTCAAAATATTTCATGGATTGTTTGGTTTAATATATCCAAATGTTGGGTTCATGCCTACTACATGTTTATATGGCTTCCATTACATTTTTGTTTCTATAAATCGGGTACTATGCCCCGTGCTGCAATGGAGCAGTTTGCTTGCTTTGTGCCTATTGGTGTATCATTTCTTGCTTTTCATGGGATATGGTCAGGCACCTGCACCTGCACCTGCACCTCCTGTTGAGAAGGTCACTAAGAAGCCAAGTGCAAAAGCAAGTGAAAAGAAGGGAAAAACTGTTGAAGTAGCAAAGGAAGTGCCGCTGGATGCCATGGCAGAAAAACTACGCCAAGAAAGGTGAAATATATTGATTTTATCCTCCTCATTCTTCTTCTTCTTGGCTATGCCAATTTTATGTATAAATCTTGGCTATAGGAAGAAAAAAAATGTTGTCAAATTTATAAATATGCATACCTCGTATTATCATTCAATGAATGGCAATGTGGAACTATGAAGCATGGGTATGCTACGATATGGGAAGCCGGTACGCTGAAACCTAAAAAAATATGGTACGGGTATGGCTTTGGTACGGCGATCAATAAATTTATGTTTGGTATTTTTAGCATTGCATTGTATGTAGGCTAAATACAAAGTTACTTTTAGCTTATTAGAGGAAAAATAACATATGTTATATCTGTAAAATGATATTAGTATTGTCGTCTCAATGTTGTCTTTTTGTCAATTGCTAGTTTGGATGGTGAATGATGATAGTTATTGGGCTGAACGACGATTGCTGTGGCAATCGTGTTGGTTGAAAGTTGCTTTCGGTAGTCGCAAACCCTAAGAGAAAGTATATAAAAATGTATCTTCTTACCCAAATTTAGGTTTTTAGCATATTTAATAAATTAAGTAATTTAAGTTATGCTTTTTAATACTCAAATTTGTTTTTATATCAAAAGAGACGGCACGTTATTTATTTTGGTACTATTTTTGTTTTAAAAAACTGCGTACAAGTCCCAGCATACTCAAAACGTAGCGGTGCCATGCCCAACAATTGGAAAAGTACCCTTTACTTTTTTGGCACACCCAGACCTGGTAAGTGGATGACAATATTTTTGAAGTACCCATGCTTCATAAGTTGGGCATGCCACGTGGGAAGACTTATTTTTATTTTTATGTTTTATTTTTCTATGCTTGATCATGTGAAAGGCACAAGTGGAACATGCATGCCAAGTGTCTTGGACATGCACTAGAATGTTTTGTGTCGTGTCGTTAATTTTGAAGAACATTCAAAGTCCAAATGAAATATTATAGTTTTTGTGGGTGCAAAATAAATTAAAAAAATATGAAGCACTTGTTCTTGGACTCCTACCAGCAGAACAAGTGGTGGTAAAGAGGCTAAGGGTTCTAGAAGATTCAACAGTCTGTAAAATAGTTCACTGGAGAGTGTTCCTTGAAAGAGATTGCATTGGCCTCATACCCACCCGCTGTGCAGTTATAATTCAATAACCCTTGGTTTAAATATACCAAGAGCATGAGAAATTGGGCATTTTCTCTTTTACTCCGGCAAAAATTGGGCATTTTGTTCAGTAACTACAAATCTACATTACTGATTGGTTGGTGAGAATCATGATTTAAATCTCTACCTCAAAACCTAACATGTTGGTTTCATTCAGCTTCTTTATGGAAGATGTGAATGAAATTTAATCCCGTTACACTACCAACTTTCAGCCTGACCAAATTGATTTAAATCTCTACCTCAAAACCTAACATGTTGGTTTCATTCAGCTTCTTTATGGAAGATGTAAGTGAAATTTAATCCCGTTACACTACCAACTTTCAGCCTGACCAAAAAATCCACTTCTAAAAGTACTACTATATTAACTAATAAGTCATTAAAAAGCCAGCTTAAACTCCTCGAACCAAACAAGCTGGCTCTTTATTCCCGCTTATTCTTGTAGGCTTTTGCCTTGTTAAGCAAAAAGGCTAAAAGTTGACTTTAAGCGGATAGCCAAACATTTAGTTAGTTGACAAGTTAGAAGAAGTCAGGTTGGGTGCACTACACTGTTAGAAAACAAGTTCTCAGATGCCCTGGAAACTCTGGGTACAATAATATTGGTGCCTAATAATCTCGCCACGATTTTTATCAGAAAGAAGTCAGAGCCATTAATCTTGCTTTGGCAACTCCCAGACAATTGACGCACATTGATAATCAAGCAGTTGACTCTTTTTTGCGCGAAGGGGGGGGGGGGGGGATGTCTACAACCAGAGTGGCCCATTTTAAGCAGTGAATGTAGAATTTTACTCCAGAGGTGCTAATGACATTTCAAAGTGATGCATTGACAACGATGAAGCTAGATGGAAGCTGTACCACATACGTTAGAAATATTGACAGGGTTATTGTTGGTCCGAAATGGAGAAAAATGCATTTGTGTTGCAGGGTGCCTGCTTGCAGTGTCAAGCGACCCAAGCCTTCTCAGAGAGGATGATTACCATTTCAGCAAGGGAACTCCAGATTGGAGGCAGTGTATCCTTGATTACAAGCACAAGGGTTGAGCAGCCAGGTCGTTTCTTTGTTGTACAAGGGACAGCTGCTTTGGAGAAGTCTGGATGGAACTCCAATTGAGATTGCACTAAAGCAGGCCGACCTAGTGGAGCACCAAGCAGATACTCAATATACTAACAAGTCCTACACTTTGCCTGTTATGGCCGAGGCGGATGCGGTGGCATTGGCATATATGATGAACTGGTGTTATTTATTTATTTTTTTCTGTGAGAATAAGACCAATAAAAAATGTTATTAAATAGATTGATTATCTTCCTTTCTACTAGATTGATTATGATGCTACATCTTTAATTGCTTGACTTTCTGTCACTGCTGCAATGTTTGTTCTTTGGCATTTGAAGAGCATATTTCACGTGTAGTGAGGTCTATAACAGCAGAACTGATTGAACTTTGTTGAAATCTAAGGTTCATAAGGGATTTATATTTTTGTTTTCTGTCTCCGTCACAGACTTGTTGAAGAGGCCGATTTCAAGTCCACCAGAGACTTGTTTGGCGGGAGAGGCGATGAGAAGAGCCTTGATAACTTCATTCCCAAGTCTGAAAGCGACTTCTTAGAATATGCAGAACTCATTTCTCATAAACTTCGTCCATATGAGGTTTGTGGAGCTTGCTTTGTTATATTTTGGTAATTCAATGATAAAAAGTGGTACTAAATTTGACCCGGCTTTCATTTATATTTCAATCCAGAAAAGCTTTCATTACATTGGATTGCTGAAAGCTGTCATGAGACTTTCAATGTCTTCTCTGAAAGCAGCAGATGCAAAGGAGGTTGCCTCTTCAGTAACTGCTATTGCAAATGAGAAGATAAAAGCGGAGAAAGATGCAAATGCTGGTAAAAAGAAGACAGGTAATTTTGTTTCCTTGTTCATGTTGAAATGCAGCATATTTATGCCTAATTATTTTTATTCTTCTTGTGGCTATTTTCTGTGGTTTTCATTTAGTTTGTCCGTGTTGCTTTCTTGTTAATTGCTACTGCTTGCGTCTGATTCTGCAATGAGTGTTATATATATATATATTTTACGCAATCAGAAATAAAACCCTGAGAAGTTGATCGTAAATGCAGACAATCAATTTGAATTTTTTTGGGTGTAAATTATTTTTCCATCAATTAGGTAAAGGAATAAAGAAGTTGAAATTCTAAATGTGAGAGAAATATGTTTTATCCCTCCCACTATTCTCTGAATGTGTTTCTGGAATCTCAATCACTTCTATCCTGCTGTTCTAAACTTCTAATGTTAATATGAATTAGCTTCTTGCCAAGAACCCCAATATAGTTATTTGGTGTATTCTTTTTTAATAAGTAGTAATTTGGTGTATTCTAAAGTGGATTAAATTGGAAGGTGAGGACTGTATTGCATTTCTGGTGTTAATTATGCAGTGGACCAGTGGTTGATCATTTTTGTTTTACATCTCAGGATATAGCATGAATGGTTCTGTGAAGGAACCTAACGGTAACCTTACTTCTATTCTTCAATGCTTAAACAGTTAAATCAAGTTATAGAAACTGTCTTTGGTTAGTTAATGAAGACTATACGCCAGTTTCTTTAAATCCTATTGCTGTCAAGTAGGATTTATATTCTATGCAAGTATGTGAATGCTAGTATTTTCAGGGGGTGTACTGGATTAGGGGTTGAGAAAATATATCTTGTAAACAAATTTACGCTGAAGATATGCATTGCTCGTGTTCTTGTGCCTCGATCTATGTTACATGAACTCCTCTCTCTCTCTCTCTCTCTCTCTCTCTCTCTATCTATCTATCTATCTATCTATCTATCTATAGTTAGAACAGACCTCATGTTCTAATTTGTTCCTAAAAGTGTCTATTTTTTTATTAAGAATTTTATTAGCTTATTGTTCTTCAACTCTTTTGTATTTGATTTCATCTTTTAAAAATTTCAACTGTTTTTTTTTTTTTTGCTGATTTAGTATATTAAGAGATTGGGATATAGAGTAACCCTTTAATTGTCTTAAATTCTTTTTGTTCAGGTTTTGTTAAGAACTAATGTAAAATACCTGTTTCGGACACTCAATACTTGGATACGTGTATAGAATATGAGTTTGATATTTTTACCATTTATTAGGAAGCATATTTAGTAATTTGAGTTTAGTATAAAACTATATATAAACTCTGATATTGTGAATAAACTGTTCTATAAAACTTGTAATGCTATTTATCTTAGAAAATAAAAAAAAAATATTAAGAAATATGAATATTTTGTTGTGTTTTATTGTCCTTCACATGAGAATTCTGAGAATTAGATGAACCTGACACTTAGACACATATTCGCACTCAATACTTGTACTTTCAGGTAATGTAGGCCTCTCCATTCATTCGGGATGCATAGCCATTTTTCAACTGCCTTTTTTTGCTTTTAGATACATACAATGTACTTTTTGGCTGTTCGTTATGCATCTTAGTGAGGACTTGAAGGTTACAGTACTGATATTGGGCTATCTACTTGTCATCGCTGCCTACAGGTGCGAAGAAAAAACAGTTACATGTTGATAAGCCGGACGACGAAGCAGTAGTTGATGCCTATGATGCTTACGATGATTACGACTTTATGTGATCTTTATTCTGTGTATTTCTTCCAAAGAGATTAGGATCTTGTGCTTAAGATTTGTAAGCAGAGCTGAGGATCCTGCGGCATTTTCTGCTCCAAATCATTGAGATCTGAGCATGTTGAAATTGAAGTTATGTCGAATAAAAGGGTTTCTTAACATTATTTTTTCGTTCTATTTTTTTTTTGGGGTGGTGAATTGCTGGTTTCAAATTCTGTCTACAAGGTTGTCTGCTTGTCTGTACTGTCTTTCCAGCTAGTGGATCTCACTCAATAGAATATATATATCATATGGGGATTTGAATTTATAGTCACTATGAACTGTAAGTGTTCTATCTCTCACTACTTTTTCTTTCTGCATCTTTTTTCTCTCCAGTGGTGGGTGGTTTGTATCTACTTTAATGGCATGTTTGATTGTACCGGATTAAATCCATAAATTTAGGATTTTTTGGTTGCATATCTTATGGGATTGTATTTTTCTTGTTGAGTATAACAAGTAATGGAAGAATTATGTGTATATTGGATAACTGATGTCACAACCATGTGGGATATATAAAATACCTAGGAGAATGAGGTATTACTATTTTCCCTACTATTAATTTCATGGAATTGCTTATTGGTTATGTTGTAAGATGATATATTCTTTTATTATTAACTCGGAACTGCCAAAGAGAGAGGGGTGGGCAATAGACTGTCCCGGCTGCAGTGCCGGATTCCAGATATATACAGTTTTTTCTTTTCTTATAGCTTTTTGGGCTTCCGTTTGAGCTGGAGTTTGATATTCTGCGTCTCCAGAAGTCCTCAATTCCTGGGTTTCACGTCCAATCCATTCAAATGGACCTTCAAATTATCCAACTAACTGTATATTTTTAAAAATGTTTGTTGGGATTTCTGGAAAATTTTGGGCAGAGATCAAGTTAGTTATATCTTCTCTCATATAAGATGGGTTTTGAGGCGTAAATCAAGACTACACAAGTTGTATAATCTTTGAACCTTCTCGTATCTCTTTGCAAAAAACACTACGTAGTTCAAGGCTAACCCTACAAGTGCCTATGATAAAGGGTAAATCGTGAAAGAAATACGAAAATAAAATATTTAAAAATAAACAAATCAATATTGTGCGGTCACTATAAGAATTTGGAGAATTGAATTAGGGCTAGGCAGAATTCAATCCCCATGTTCAATATTGATTACTGCTTGACCTAACAACAAACTTGTCTATGTTTTCATATAACATATATACATATTGATTGTTATCTGTTATTATGAGATTATTCAATAATAACACACACAAAACAAGTTTGAGCGTGGTGAGTTAATTCCTCTAAATATTATAGAGTGAATATTATTAAAATTTTAATAACTGATAAATATTTTATTATTATTATTATTATTATTATTATTATTAAAGCATGATGATCAATTGATATATTTTATCATTAGTTTTCATCATCTTGCTTCTTCACATCATCTGCCGCTGATCAGAAACATCCCTTTCCCTCGCCGTCATCGGAACCAGAAGCAGGAGGAACGAACTCAGTAGAAGCCTCCGTCTCCGACTCCCGCTCCGGCTCCGGCGGGCTCACCATTAAACCCGATTGAAGCTTCCTTAGAAAAGCTTCGTCGTCCCAGCAGCACTTCATTTTTGGTCCATCGTCATTCCTTCTCTTGCTCTTCATCATCCTCTTCATCAGCTCCTTTCCGCGCTTCTTCTCAGCTTTCGTCTCCGACTCCAGCTCCTTCAGACGGCGGTGCAGCTCCCGGCACCGCCCCATGGAGCGTTCTTCGCTCTCCGAAAGGGCCGGAACCGAATCGGCGACGAAGGCCTTGACGACGGACTCCACGGAGGGTAAGCCAAAAGCATAGATCGGCGATTCCTCGTCGGTTTCTTCTGACGCCACGAAGATGGCGATCTTGCAGTTGAAATCCATGCACAGGTCCGTTGCTTCTCTGTAGATTTCATCCAGCATCTTTTTAAATTTCTTGCTTCCAATCTTTATCTTATCTGTCAAATTTAAACGGCGTCACGATTGGTGCTGAGTCCACACGGGTCATGCTTTGAGTCGATCTCGGAAGCATTAATAAAAGTGGTGTGATCAAGCAATAAAATACTAACGAGGGTTGTGAGGCCGAACTAGAAAGATCTAATGACAATTTAATTGATCATAGCAAATTCAGACAAGTTTACTATTACACTTCACTTTGAAGCATTAACCTTAAACTTTTATAAAGTGGCCACTAATTCATCTAAAAATATATACAATAAACATCTTAGAGAAACTTTGTTAAAATACATATAAATTAATTTTTCGGAGTCTAACACTCATTTTCACTTAAAAGATACTAGTTTAGGCGTCAAAGTGCACAAAATAATTAATTTGAACACCCGATTAGGGAAAAAAACCATGAAGCTTGAATAAAAAGAAATGGACATGAATGGAAATCTAGGCACCTGATCCTGATCCGGCCATCTTCAATCTTGATCAATGCTTTGCTTGGTAATCCAATTTGGGAAATAGGAGTGCGGTGGAGAAAGCTCAAAATGAGACCCCTTTAAATAGTACCAACACGGCAACACCAGGGAACTCCAAATTTCCATATCTATATAACAATAACAATAATAATAATAATAATATTAATATATTAATTATGTTTTGGTAATTATAATTATATTTAAGTGCGACATAATATGATAATTTACGTGTAATGTTTAAAAATAAATAGTGAGAGCACATTTGGTTGAAAGACTATTTTTATGTGATAATTAGTGTATTCGAATTATTAGTGCATGGAGTATTATATATTAGATTATTAGTGCAGTATTTTTTGTACCGAAAAGTGTTTGATTGAAAGTAGGATAATTGAAAAATAAATAGTATATTATTTGGTTTAACATAATTTTAATGAGGTTATATTTTTTTATGTACAAAAATATTCAAAATAATTCTCAAAACTAATCAACCCAGCTCTCCCATGGGAGATTGGGATAGTTCCATCAATGGAGTGTTAAGTTGGTTGTAGTGTTTCTTATCTCCTGACTATTTTCATATGATAATTAATGTATTCGAATTATTAGTGTAGGAGTATTATACATTGAAATATTAGTATAGTATTTTTTGTATTAAAGAGTGTTTAGTTGAGAGTAAGATAATTGAAAGATAAATAGTACGTTATTTGGTTTGATATGATTTTAGTAGAATTATATATATTTTTATGTATAAAAATATTCAAAATAATTTCCGCGACTAATTAATCCACCAGCTCTCCCATAGGATTGGGATAATTCTACTAATGGGGTGTTAAGTTGGTTGGAGGGTTTCTTATCTCTTGACTATTTTTTAGTGTATTCGAATTATTAATGTCAGAGTATTATACATTGAATTATTAGTATAATATTTTTTGTATCGAAGAGTGTTTAGTTGATAGTAAGATAGTCGGAGGATAAATAATACGCTATTTGATTTAACATAATTTTAATGAGATTAAATTTTTTTATGTTAAAAAACATTCAAAATAATTTCGAAACTAATCAACTCATCTCCTCCATGGAATTGGAATAGTCTTACTAATGGAGTGTTAAGTTGTTTGGAAGGTCTTTTAACCCTCACCAACGCTTCCCAACGTAGCACTATATGAGACTATTTTTAAAAAATTCAACTATATTTAATTTTACATCCAAACATGTCTACATGAGTTTATAAGATGATACACTTGATGAAAAAGTTATTGAGTGCTTCTGGAGTACCATGTATCATTGTTTACATTGTACTTTCGATAAATAAAAATATGTTATGCATAATAAATGTGTTATTCTTATTTTTTACTTACGCAATAAAAATGGGTAATATTGTGTCACGTAGAGTATTTTTCGTAACATAATTAGATAAAAGTACTACATAACCAATATTATATAATACTCCAGGAGTACCGAATAATTACTTTATATGAGGTGCCACAATTTTTTTGTATCTAAATGTGACCAATAAAAGTAATCACGAGAGCATTACTCCATTTATGCGGGTGTTTGATAAAGTTATTGATAGTAACTTTTAATTTTTTATTACTAATTTTAGTTATACGTTATAATTTTTTTTAAACACTTATAATTTTTACTATAAATTATAATTATTTTTTTATATTTTAATTATAAAATATAATTTTTATTAAATATTTATAATTTGTATTATAAATTATAATATATAAATTACTTCTTTTAATAATATCAAATACCACCATAATTTACTTGCGCATTTATAATTAATTACCAAAAATATGTAGCTAGATTACTCGAATTTTGACGTAAAGTCTATTCAAGTAAATTTAATGTTTACGACATTGATATTTAAGCTTTGTCAACAAACAAGTCTTATCCGATGTACACGTGGCTAAATTGCTAAACTCGCTTGTCCACACACAATACAGTAATGCTAGGATTACGGACTGTGAGTAAATTTTAATTTTTTATTATTAATTTTAATTATAAATTTTTATAAATACTAATAATTTTTGTTATAATTTATAATTATTTTTTTCTATTTCAATTACAAATTATAATTTTAATCAAATACTCACAATTTCTACTACAAATTATAATCTATAAACTATTAATTTTAACAATATTAAACACCACCAATATTAGTGATCATATTTGTATATTATATTTAATATTTTATGTATAATATTTATATTATTTTATAAATTTATTATTTATTTTAAGTATTATAAATATACTCAAATGTTATCACAAAATATGACTAGTATTATATCATTAAAATAACAAAGGCCCAATTTGTGTTGTATTTTTAGAATTTTGTTTTTTTTTTTGAATTTTTCATTTTTTAACTATTTTTTTTACTTTTTCAAATTTCCTTTGACGAGATGAACCTAAAACAATAAAAAATTATGATCAAAAATAAAAAAATAAAAAAAAGTAACATAAATTTAGTTTATTGGTTTAGGTTTGTTTATTTTTTTGTCTTTTTAAATTTTTTTTAATATTTTGATTAAAATTTTTTATTTTTCTGGCTCGTTCTAATAAGAGTAAAAAAATATAATAGTTAGTTAAATAAAAAAATTTATTAAAAATAAAAATAAAAATCATAAAATAAACAAATGAGTAATTATCCTGAATGGGGCCAAAGTTAGTCAAATTCATATTCATTCCTAGCGCGTGTTTCGGCAAAGAAAAGTCTTAAGTTTATTTAGTCTTTTTTAATTTTTTGGCTCAATTTTCTTTTATTTTTTCAAAAATAAAAAGAACTTAAAAAGTTTGTCGTTTGAGTTAAAGTTTAAAAAAAATTATTGACAGCAAAAAATCCATAAAAGACTATTTTTTTTATATCTTAGGGTTTTTTGGTTAACTTACGCTGACTTCAACTAATTTACGAGAGATTAATTCTACCATTCATTTGCAATGGGCCCAATTAAAGTCGAAATTTTGTCTTGTATGAATTATTTAAGTTGCTTTTTTAATTTGTTTGATTTTTTTATTTTATAGTAGAGTATTTTAAATTTTTTAATTTCGCATGAAAAAAGAAAATTCTAAAAAGTATATTTATTTGAATTAATATTATGCAAATTTAATTAAAATACAAATAATCGTATAAAAAAATTAAACCAAATTGTTAAAATTTGTCATTAGAAAGGGGACGTACACGATTGCTTAATATTATTAATGCACCCACGTACATTTATCTAACTAGTCACAACTCGAATTAATTAATTTTGTTAAAAAAAGGAAAAACGAAACCTAAGTAAATAACTAAGGACACCTCATGAATGGTAATAATTATATCTTATTACCAAAAATGGGACAAATTAAATGAATTTAATAATGGTTATAATTAATGGGGTGGGGTGGGT
>JAOTRH010459619.1:0-28816 GCA_034768845.1 Heliamphora exappendiculata | reverse complement strand
GGTTGAGATTTCCTCCATGAGATCAACAATACCGATGAGTTGGGTACTGGCATTATTTGTTCGATGATTGATAATCATCGGACGTTCGATTTAGGTTGAGGAGTTCCCCCTTATGTGCTTTGCTTATAGATTTGATTATGCTAAACCTGTACATTGGATCTTCAGATTCGACATATCAAAAGGTTAAGTGGTGCGGTTGCGAGGAGAAGAGGATAATAAAATCGGGTTGTCAGTAATCTAATTTATTTATCGGGAATCCATATATTAAACGTGGGGAGAATTCAGTGCATTTGATAATCGGAGACTCAAGAAATAATTTAAGTTAGGACCGGGAGTTCAGTCGGATCATTAGCGGAATAAGTTCTGGTTCGTATAGGAAATGATCTAGCTCGGGGATAGAGTTAGGGATATTCGATTTTCTCGCATGATTAACCCGAGTCCTATACTCCTCGTGATCTCTCACGTAGCCCATTATACACACGGATATTTTTCTTGTTGGTTTCGGTAATTATTTAATTTAATTTGCATGCCAGTTTTGCTGCCGGGGACATTCGACAATTAAATTGAATTAATGATGGGCGGTTTTGGTATTTGGCACACCTAGAGATTACTCCTTAAGTGGCCGGTCCTAGGAGATGGTGAGTTTAATTAAATATGTTAAGTATATCTCTTTATATCCTTTTACGAAGGAGATGATATACTTAATATATTTTTGAGATATTCATATATATCAAGGGGAGGCTTATTAAAAAAAAAGCTCACTCTAATTCTCCCATATAGCCGCCAGTCTCCTCTCCTCTTTGGAAATTATTTTTTTCTTTTTGGAGATTATTGTGTGAGAAGAAACCAAGGCAGGAAGAACACTTCGACTGGAATCGGTGCCCACACATCGTGATCTTCGTAGTGCGTTCGGGTAATACGTGAAAAGGTTGCAAGGTCATCTTCAACGTATTTGGGATTTCTAAAAACTTATCGACAAGTTTCATAGAGGTATTAAACTATTAAAATCATTATAGTTTTCGTTTTTCATGAAAATCGCATATGTCATTTTTTACGTTCACGACGTCGATTGAAAAATTAATTTTTTTCGTTGCGCGGCTCCCTCTCCATCACAGACCTCATTCGCACACATAGGAACATCGACAATCCTCATACCTTGTACCATACATCCCATAGAACTACAAATTCATCACCCGTCATACACTGAGGCACAACGCAAATATTCCCATCGCGCTAAAACCTCACTTCACAAGGTTACACTTCACTAACCTAACTTTCACTAGGAAAATCACAGCCTTGATCCCACAGTCCAAGAAACTTTCATAAAAAGTGCACGGTACCAAACAAAGGAAACCTAATCCTAAGACCTTTCATCCAAAGTTATTAATAACTTCCACGACCATGCAGGCACCTACCGCACTTCCGCTTCTCAAGCACGCACCTATCACAGACATCTTAACCCACGATTTCTCACCTATCACTTCAGGCCACCCAAACTACATTGTATACTGTTAAACTTTATTACTCCACACTTCGTTCCTATGGGCAAACAACTTATCCACCTCTGAACCTAAGGCCGAATACAAACAACCTCCAAACATATCACACTCAAGACACACCATTTTAAAACTAGGCTTACTACACTTTCGAACCCTTCTGTGGTCCTTTAAAAATACATGCATCCAGCATGTTTGCCCCAAACACGATTTCTTAATCACGAGGATAACAACCCAATTACGGATCTGCATTCATGTAGGAATCCCACAGAACTAATACTCGAGAATTTCACCGTGTAAACAACCAAACTACTGAACTCCTTTAGGGACCTCACTCAATGAGAACTATAGCTATCGACATTCTATACAAACCAAACTACATCTCTAGAAATGTCATCCATACGCTCGGGCTAAAACGGGCTCTTCAAGGAACCATGCGCAAACAAACCCATTAACTATTATTCACTCCTTCCCATTCCAACGATATATCGCACGAAGCTACTAGGCCCTCACCAGTTAACCACCAAAGACAACACCACATAAACTCGCATCACTGTATGACATCTCCTCACAGGATCATGTCACATCAGTCGATTCCTGAGACAACCAGTTCCCCGGGCATATCAGGACATATGTAACTATAAATAAGGAACATATTCTAGCCGAATGTTCATAATACATAAGATAACTATTACATCACTAACGGTTCAGAGATTTTTCAAAATACTCAATAAGTACAGTCATCTAGAAAACTTAACAAAAGTTACATCATGTCCATGGAAAACTTGAACAGAAGATCAAAAAGAGATGTCCTATGTCTTGAAACTGCATCGTTGGGGTCGACCTGCTCCTGCCGCTCTCCCTCTTCGGCAAATTCTTCCCTTTCAATGAACCTACCTTCCTCAAAGGGTCCCTCTTCGTCACATGTGGCATAAATGCCATGAGCCGGATCCCAGAAGAAAATTCCCTAAATCGACTAACAAACTCGCGACAAGATATTCCGTAATACATATCGTATAGCACCCAGTACGAAGTTATAGGCTATTTATCATTTTCAATAGAATGAACACATATATAAAAGCAAAAGAATGAGCGTGTGATGCAAATGAATGCAATGCAGATGCCCAATCCCCAAGTACTTCCAGAACAGTATCATAAATTCCATGCCGGGAATTACAGAGTATACTTAATAGTATATTGATCACTTACCCTATCATAGCCTCGTTGCGAATAGTAAATGCATCACCGGTCGTCATGTCACAGCTGTTTTACTCAATGGCAATGGTGTGGGGGCGAGCCAACAGGTTTTATCCATCCGTATCCGGGTCGACAATCCCCACCTTAAGTACTAGGATGCTCGTTAAGCGTCAATTCAAAGTATAATCAAAGCTAGTGACGAACCCATGGTGTCTAAATCCCCCTTTTATAATAAAAACCTCCAACTCAATATCACATCTGGCAACCAGGGACGCCTAGATCCATAACCACTGAATAATTGATTTCCATGTAACCCAACCAAATCAAAAGATATGAAGGGGACTCCGATCACCCAAGATGAAATGAAAAAATGCCCATGACGTGCAATATGCTTCTCGTGTACAACTAATCATTCCATGGTACGTAAACATGACATGGCACATGGTACGACTTGCTAAAGCATTAAGTACAAGCGCGTGAAGAATAATCATAACTTAAGCAACATAGACTCGAACCATTGGCATGAGTTCATCTTGTTAAAAGCATTATTTTCATATACTAATTACTCACAAAGTTCATATAGCATTCACATACTCAAGCCTCATAAGCAACACAACATTCAAACACTTAGCCAATTTTAGGTACAAGTTTTAATTGCTAGTTTTAAGGTTGCGACAGCATTTTGAAATATTTACACATCGATTTAATTTTTGATATTTTAACACCAATTAGATAAAAATATTTTCTATAACTTTTATATTTATCACTAAGGTCAATTCCTAAAGTAAACAGGTCATTTATTTTATTTTAGTAAAAATAGTTCAGCAGTTTACAGAGAAATACATAGGAATTGAGTTTCTGTTGGCCACTGTTTTGGGGCACCAATTCAAGGGATACGGCTCTCATTTTCAGCGGGGGTTCTAGTTTAAGATGTCCCCTACATGTTTAATGTTTTCAGCTAAGGCATGTTATTTGTAAAAAGTTTGAGATTTTGGCCAATTTATAAAGAGGGTTTAGTCAGCCAAAAAAGGGTATGCAGAGTGTATTTTTAACAGAGAATGTTTAAAACATTTGGGGTCTCATACAAGGGTATTTTAGGCTGATATTTGGTCAGTTACTAGTTTAATATGTTAGCTAAAAAGTTCATGTTTACCACTTTTATATTTGGTTTGAAAAAAATTAGGTTTTGAGTCTCACAAAAAGGTGTGGCAGAGAGGTCTGTCAGTCACTAAATCTCAATAATGACTTTAGGAAGTGTTTTGAGCTATCAAGACTTTATAAGTTGGGCTCATTTTTTTTGGAAAGAAGGATAAATATATTTTCTACAAGTTTTGTGTTTTGACCTAAGCTCGGTTCTCATTCTAACTTAAGGTTTTTAGGTCTGCAATTCAGAGTGGTCAAGATTTGACACTCTTTGGAAAACATGAGATATCTGGAGTTCTACGCAACGAAATCACTTCAAATAAATTTTTTATGAAAGATAACTCAAATATCCAGATCTGGACACAAAAATCACTTTAATACCAATTTTATACATTTAGTTATTATTATTTAAAGTCGGTGGAAGAAAATGAATAAGTCCAGAAAACCAGGCTACTTAGGGTTTTGGTTGCTTAGCTTATATTGTGTGCATTTTTCGCATGTTTCCTTTGCATGCATGTTATAAACTTACACAAATCAAAACTCCAGAATATGTTTAGGCCATAAAACTCAAAAATAAACATATGCAAATACATACAAGGCTTACTCATACATGAACAGTCACTAAATCTCTCATACGACGCCTTTTTGACTCATTTCTTCTTTTATCTTCTTAGGGTTTGTTATAGAGATGGTTTGAGGGTTATCTTGGGGGAGAACATCAGAGGGTTTGAAGGAGTTACTTACCTTGTTTGAAGCTTAAATGGGTGAAGAAGAGATGGACTTAGCTTTATAGCACATTCCTTCAGTCTTTCTTCATTTCTCTTCCTTCCTTCTTCCTTCTCCTCTCCTTCTTCTATCTTAGAACACTTAAAATTTTTGGAGCCTCTCTCTCACACTCTCTCAGCCGAACCACGGAGAAATGAAGGGGTGGTTTGGGTCTTGTTTTATAGGAAAATTTTAGTGGGAACATAATTATGGTGTAATGGTTTTAATTTAAATTTTTCTTAAATTTGATTGGGTGTATGGGGTGGTGGGATTTATTTGAGGCATGAGAGATCAGATTTTTGCAGCAAGGGGTCGGCTAGGACAGGTTTGGGGTAGACCAAACTGAATTTGCATTTATTTAGGGTTTTAAAATGTATTTTTGTGTATTTTTGTGTATTTAATTGCATAAAATATTAATTTTATGTACCTAAACCTACTAAAACCTACTATATTAATAGTATTTTCATGATTTATCATAATTTTGATAACAATTAAATAAATAAGTGTAGGCTTTTAAGCTAAATTAAGCTAGTTTGACTAGAATTGACTTTTTGACTTATTTATTATGTAGAGACTTTAAATAATTATTTATTTACTTTTGTTGAGCTATATTATTATATTATTATATATATTACTTGTATAAAAAGTATTGTGTCGAAATAATGCTTAATTTATACATCTCTTTCTCATTTTTAAGCTTAAAAAAGTAAAAAGTGACTTTTTGGGGCACATACTCCTAGGTGGCCGGCCATGCAAGGGTATTTTGTTCATTTTTGTTATTATTTTATATTTTATTAATTAATTGTGTATAAATATCTGATTTTGGATGTTCATGTATCAAATTTTAAATTTTTAGAACTTTTTGCTGTACTGGGAGCAAAATGGTCATTTAATTTAATTATGAGAATTTTTTATTTTTAATTTAATATTTTATGTTATTTAGTTAATTTAAGCTATTTTGAGACTTTTCTAAGTGTTAGGATTTTGCCTCTGAGTATTTGGTCTCTTTTAGGGTTTCTGGGTCAAATTAGGGTTTCGTGTTACTTTAAGTTTTCGGGCTGATTAGGGTTTTCCTTGTTTATGTAACGACCTAAGTTCTCG
The DNA here is from genome assembly GCA_034768845.1 of Heliamphora exappendiculata. Taxonomy (NCBI): domain Eukaryota; kingdom Viridiplantae; phylum Streptophyta; class Magnoliopsida; order Ericales; family Sarraceniaceae; genus Heliamphora; species Heliamphora exappendiculata. Next base: position 23,114 of record JAOTRH010459619.1, on the reverse strand, counting down.
TCAACTAACCTTTGCTAATATTAGTGTTTGGGCTTAGATCGTTCTGTGAGTAGTTACAGTCCGGGCTATTACAACTAGAATTCGGGTCGGGTTGTTATAATCTAGGTGGTTACTACTTGGGTCCGGACTGGGGTGCTACAATCTACCCCCTTTAAATAAATTTCATCCTTGAAATTTCATACGTAAGGTTGTGGCTAATTACTTTTATTTCTTTTCTTCAAAGCTGTGTTCTTGTTTACTTGAGTTGCTCGTTATTGAGGGTGTGGACAAGGTCGGGTTTATACGTTTATCACTTTGAGCTATTGTTGTTTTGTCTTTCTAACATCTTAGACCGATAACTATGCGATGCTTAAAGGTCATGTCGAATATCCATGGTGCGGGAGTTGTCTGACTAGGGCTGACCTAAAAGCCTCTGTCCTTCTACCGTATCTTTTCTCAGAATAACGCAACAAGTTTATCTAACGTATATCTTAGAGTTTGCGGATTCGGGCTTACGTTCGATCATTAACGAACACTCCTTTTTATTTTGCAAAGGTGAGCTTCTTGTTCATTGGTTCTCTTGTTGGTCGAGTTGTATCATCCTTCCCGAACTACTCGTTCCCTTTTTACGAATGTTGTAGTTTCTTCCCCTTGGTAGCCGGCACTCAAACTTCTTATGTTCGAACTTTTTACAATTAAAGTAGATTGTTAAGCTTGTTTCTTGTGAACAGCGAACACTCCCTTTATTGCTCTATGGTTGATCAGGTTGCACCACCTTTTTCACACCATTTGTTTCTTGCTGCAACAAATTTGTTTGATCCTTATAACTCTGTTCTGGCTTATGGTGGTCGTAGTTTAATCCTTTTTGCAGTGGGCATTCATACTTCTTATGTCTGGGCATCTGGCACTGATAATAGATTTTTAATTTTGGTGCCCTTTTTCCTAGTTGTTTTCGTCAGTCATATTGAGAGTAGGGTTCCAAGCGTGTGATCTTGTTGTTATTCCGGAGTGGTCCTCCTTGATTGTCTTCTCTAATTCTTTTTGGGCAGCGCATCATCTTATGCTCTGGCTAGTTACACCTATAACAAACTCTCACTATTGGTTGTTGTTGCTTTGTGGCCTTGATCCAGACCTCGGTTGTTCAGGAAATATTCTTCCTCTTAGGTGCTGGGATATTCTGTACCCTTAGGTCAGATAAGTACCATGATCCTTCTTGGGGTACCTTCCCTTGTGATCCTTCCAGGTTGGCTGTTAGATCTTGCAAAATTTGTGCTAGGCTTGGGACTTCCACTTCCATTTTAGTTTTGCCTACTTTCAATGAACACCCATGGTTTTGCATCTGTTCCGCCATTTCTAAGAAAGAGAAAAGGAAAAGGGGTCACCAAACTGTTCATTAAAGTTGGTTCTACTTTATGAGGTGAAAGCATGACGCTCAATCTGTTTACTAGCATAAAAAGTCTTATCCAATAGGATCCTATAGTTCTTTACCATAGATTGTTAACGCAAGGTTACTATCCTGGATTATATATAAATTTCTATTATTGTATTCCGATTCTAGCAGGGATTTATTCCAACCAATCAATTCATTTCTACTTCTATTTCGTATACTGATAATCTTGCAGTGTTGTTCACACATAAAACTTCATATGGTTGTAAAAGCTAGTTGGGAGCTTGTTGTTGTAAACAGGTTTGGACCAAAGATAAGAGCTTCCTTTAATTTCCCTTATTCATACCTTTGACATACTTTTGATGGTTCAGAACCGGGTGTTTAGACTATCCAAGCGAGATGCGGGTCTTGTTTAGGTACGGTAGAGAACTTAAGTTGGTGTAAAATCTCTCGGACATACTCTTTGCTTGTAGCTACCGATGTGTAATGAGGTTTAACCAATAGAAAACGAGTGCTCTTGGTGAAGGAACCCATTATAATCCTAAATGTTATCGTTTCTAGAGGTGACCCACAGTAACTCAACTGTTGTTGTGCTCCTATAACGATCCTGGCAACGAAGTCCGTAGTTACATGCTCTCGTTCCCATTTTAGTCTTTCCAAGTGTTGTACCATTTCTCTTCGGTTGTTGGTCACACTAGGACAATTGAATTGTGGTAAAAGATACGTTTATGGCAATTATCGAGTCACGTGATCCATTATGATTTGATGGTAACCTCTCCATCAAGCTCCTGATGCTCATATCATTGTCAGAAATTCTCCATTGAATGTAAGGATGGCCGGACTTAGACACTATCATTTTGGTGAGAAAAGCTGACGTGACTAATGATGTGTATGGATACTCTTTCTTTATTTGTATACTAAGGTTGTCCTAAACTCGAGCCTGTCACTTGTTTTCCACTTTCCTACTGTCTGTATAAATCTTTTCTTCCTGGTTTGTTGGATTTGCGGGTTCGCTATGAACTAGTCTAGGAAAGTTTAAACTTTGTCACACAACGATGTCATGAGTCCCTTAGCGTGAAGCTATTGTTCCTAACTATAGATTGTTGTTCTACCTGTCGGGTCCTTTGAAAAGGTGTAGCTAATTGAATAATCTCTTTACTTAGTTATTCCTGTAGTCAGGGGTCTCGGTCCTCAAAACTTTGTTAAACACAGATGTTGACGATACTTTGAGTCGTAATGTTGAGGAAAGTTTACCTCGCAATTCAAAGAGGCATTAAGAGGGTTCCGTGCATTGTCCTAATCTTCCGTGAAAGCGTTGAAGCCTAATAATGTACTATCCTAACGTTCGTCATAATTGCTCACAGATCTACGGCGTAGGTTTTGAAGATTATCGAGCAAAAACATACGTGGAGTTCAATAAAGATGGTTAGCTCAATTTTTATTGGTTTCAAAGAAGGTGACTATAAGGCAGTGACTAGATAAGCGTTCAGCTGAGGATTTCGAATGGTACAAGCACAAAATGCCGCTGGGGTTAGAGTCATCTTAGAATGAATTCCTGGATGGTTCAAAGGCATGGGGTCATGATTAAAGCAATCACCGTTGACTCAGGTTGACATGTGAAAAATTAGCAATTAATGAATATTACAAAGAGGATGCTCTCGGAATCAATATATACAGTATTGGACCTTACAAAAAGTATGTCTAAGCAATGGGTAGCCAAAATGGATATTTGCCCTAAAATTACATCGGCCTAACGTATTTCAATTCAAACATCCAAGTCAACTCCCCAGGTTAGGATCTCAAGAGTTCACAAAATTGTTTCAGTCAGACATAGTATTAAAGTCAAGAAATGAATGGTGGTAAAGGATTACCTATGAATGCTACTGAGTAGCATTGTTGAGGACCGGTGCTATTAGAAGGAAAGATAAGCAAAGAACTTTAACCGGTATAGAAGTTGATACAAGGGTTTTAGGAAAAGAAACTCGTAAGGGTGAAGTTACGAAATTTTTAACGGTGTTTTCTCAAACTTAAGCTACTCCTAGTGCGTTATTATCTGGGGGTTAGTTAACTTATCGGTGGCTTGATCGTCTATTAACTATTGAAGAGAGTATCGAGATTAGGGGGTTGTTTCCATTCTTAATTGTCTTCATTTTTTTTTTTGGAATATTGTAGATTTTAGTTTGAGATTATGAAATAGCTCATGAATTCGAGATAGTTTATAATAAATTTAACAACAAACACTTGCATTTCATTCATACACCTAACTGGTACAAGATTCTTAAAAAGTTCACATAATACACACACAACCTTCAAACAAAAGAAAAGCACAACGTCTAGCGTACTAAAGCCTAAATAAACAACCGCGGATAAAAGTGGCGAATAGTTGTCTCGCGTTCCCAAGTCGCTTCATAGATGCCGTAGCAGCGCTACTGCACTTCCACATGCCAGAAGTCCTCCAGGCCCACACGAGTCCTAATGATAATGGAAATTGGTATCTCCAAGTACGTTTCTGGATTGTTAAAGTCGATTGTCAGGTTGCCCGGGTTGATGATTCCTCTTTTATCCTTTGGTTTCTGTGTCTGTATCCACTTTGCATCCATCTTGTCCCCTAATAGCCTTTTGAATCCCGGCGGTACCTTCAGACGGTAGGTGGTTTTATCACATCTCTCCAATACCCTTAGCGGACCCATGTATCTCGGAAAAGACTCAGGCTTTTTCCACTTCCACGGCCTTTCGGGGAACACCCTTGCATACACTCGCTCTCTGATCCGGTAGTCTTTGCGGTAGTCTTAGCAACTCTAGTAGATTACTGCATCTGTTGCTTCATCATCTTCTGGCTCTAGTGGCGGTACCTCTAGCGAATTATAAAAGAAGGCGATGGCTCGCTCCTCGTTCTCGTCGTCGTCCTCAAGTTCTTCCACATCATCTGCTTCGAAATCCATCTTATCCCCTACTACATCAGGTTCTTCATTTACTCCTACTTCCTCGACCTCTTCTTTCCCCTGGGCTGGCCACTCATCCAGAAACATCCATGCTAACAAAAACTAATCTATTGGGTCTTTCTCTTCAGTGGGTTCTTCCTCTGGATCCGAGTCGTCTGGTTATGATGCTGCCCACGGTTCTCCAACAGGTTCTGCGTCAGATGCCATTCTAAGAAGGAAAAATAAAGAAAACCCTAAGATAAGGATTTTTAAGTTGTTAAAATTATACATGATAACTTAATAGTACAGACACTCTACAGAGTTTTCTACGCTATAGAACTCGCGATCTTCTATTTCCCAAGGCCTGAAGGTTCACTAAACCTAGGCTCTGATATCAACTGAGACACCCCGTTCCCTGGGCATGTCAGGATATATGTAACTATAAATAAGGAACATATTCTAGCCGAATGTTCATAAATACATAAGATAACTATTATATCATTAATGGTTCAAAGATTTTTTAAAATACTCAATAAGTACAGTCATCCAGAAAACTTAACAAAAGTTGCGTCATGTCCGTGGAAAACTTGAACAGAAGATCAAAAAGAGACACCTTACATCTTCAAACTGCGTCATTGGGGTCGACCTGCTCCTGCTGCTCTCCCTCTTTGGCAAATTCTTCCCCTTCAACGAACCTACCTTCCTCAAAGGGTCCCTCTTCGTCACCTGTGGCATAAATGCCATAAGCCGGAGCCCAGAAGCAAATTTCCTAAACCGTCTAACAAACTCGCGATAAGATATTCTGCAATACATATCGTATAGCACCCAGTGTGAAGTTACAGGCTATTTATCATTTTCAACAGGATGAACACATATATAAAAACAAAAGAATGAGCGTGTGATGCAAATGAATGCAATGCAGATGCCCAATCTCCAAGTACTTCCAGAACAGTATCATGAATTCCACGTTTGGAATTATAGAGTAGACTTAATGGTATATTGATCACTTACCATATCCTAGCCTCATTGTGAATAGTAAATGCATCACCGGGCGTCATGCCATAGCTATTTTACTCAATGGCAACAGCGTGGGGGTGAGCCAACCAGTTTTATCCATTCGTATCCAGGCCAACAATCCCTAACTTAAGTACTAGGATGCTCGTTAAGCATCAACCCAAAGTCTAATTAAAGCTAGTGCCGAACCTATGGTGCCTAAATCCCCATTTTATAATAAAAACCTCCAACTCAATATCACATATGGAAACCAGGGACGCCCTAGATCCACAACCACTGAATAATTGATTTCCATGTCACCAAACCAAATCAAAATATATGAAGGGGACTCCGATAACCCAAGATGAAATGGAGAAATGCCCATGATGTGCAATATGCTTCTCGTGTACAATTAATCATTACATGGTACGTAAACATGACATGGCACATGGTACGACTTGCTAAAGCATTAAGTACAAGCGCGTGAAGCATAATCATAACTTAAGCAACATAGACTCGAACCATTGGCATGAGTTCATGTTGTTAAAAGCATTATTTTCATTTACTAATTACTCACAAAGTTCATATAAGATTCACATACTCAAGCCTCATAAGCAACACACCATTCAAACACTTAGCCAATTTTAGGTACAAGTTTTAATTGATAGTTTTAAGGTTGCAACAGAGTTTTGAAATATTTACACATCGATTTAATTTTTTTTATTTTAACACCAATTAGAAAAAAATATTTCCTATAACTTTTATGTTTATCACTAAGGTCAATTCCTAAAGTAAATAGGTCATTTATTTTATTTTAGTAAAAATGGTCCAGTAGTTTACACAGAAATCCATATGAATTGAGCCTCTATTGGCCACTGTTTTGGGGTACCAATTCAAGGGATATGGCTCTGAGTTTTGGTGGGGTTCTAACTTAAGATGTTCCCTACAAGTTTCATGTTTTGAGCCAAGGCATGTTATTTGTAAAAAGTTTTAGATTTTGGCCAATTTATAAAGAGGGTTCAGTCGGCCTAGAAAGGGTATGTAGAGTGTATTTTTAACAGAGAATGTTTAAAATCTTTGGGGTATCATATGAGGGTATTTTGAGCTGATATTTTCTAAGTAACTAGTTTAATATGTTAGCTACAAAGTTCATGTTTACCACTTATATATTTGGCTTCAAAAAAATTAGGTTTTAAGTCTCAAAAAAAGGTGTGACATAGAGGTCTGTCAGTCATTGAACCTCAATAGTGACTTTAGGAAGTGTTTTGACCTATCAACACTTCATATTTTTGGCTTAATTTTAAAGGACAGAAGGGTAAAAATGTCCTATACAAGTTTTGTGTTTTGGCCTAAGCTCGGTTCTCATTCTAACTTAAGGTTTTTAGGTTTGCAAGATCTTACACTCTTTGGGAAAAATGAGATATCTAGAGTTCTACTCCACGAAATTACTTAAAATCAAATTTTTATGAAAGATAACTCAAATATCTAGATCAGGAGATAAAAATCACTTTAATACCATTTTTCTACATTTAGTTATGATTACTGAGAGTCGGTGGCAAAAAATGAATAAGTCCATAAAATCAGGCTACTCAGGGTTTTGGTTGCTTAGCTTATACTGTGTGCATTTTTCGCATGTTTCTTTTGCATGCATGTTATAAACTTACACAAATCAAAACTCCAGAATATGTTTAGGCAATAAAACTCAAAAATAAACACATGCAAATACATACAAGGCTTACTCATACATGAACAGTCACTAAATCTCTCCTACGACGCGTTTTTGACTCATTTCTTCTTTTATCTTCTTAGGGTTTGTTATAGAAATGGATTGAGAGTAATCTTGGGGGAGAATATCAGAGGCTTTGAAGGAGTTGCTTACCTTGTTTGAAGCTCAAATGGGTGAAGAAGAGATGGACTTAGTTTTATAGCACATTCCTTGAGTCTTTCTTCTTTTCACTTCCTTCTTTCTTTCTTCTCCTCTCCTTCTTCTCTCTTAGAACACTTAAAATTTTTGGAGCCTCTCTCTCACACTCTCTCAGCCGAACCATGGAGAATTGTAGTAAGAACATAATTATGGTGTATGAGCTTTAATTTAAACTTTTCTTAAATTTGATTGGGTGCATGGGGTGGTGGGATTAATTTGAGGCATGAGAGAGCAGATTTTTGCGGCAAGGGGTCGGCTAGGATAGGTTTGGGGCACACCAAACTGAATTTGTATTTATTTAGGATTTTAAAATGTATTTTGGTGCATTTTTGTGTATTTAATTGCATAAAATATTAATTTTATATACCTAAACCTACTAAAACCTATTATATTAATGTATTTATAATTAATTTAGTCTTTTTATGATTTATCATAATTTTGATGGCAATTAAATAAATAAGTGTAGGCTTTTTAGCTAAATTAAGCTAGTTTGACTAGAATTAGCTTTTTGACTTATTTTTTGTGTAAAGACTTTAAATAATTATTTATTTACTTTTGTTGAGCTATATTATTATATTATTATATATATTACTTGTATAAAAAATATTGGATCAAAATAATGCTTAATTTATACATCTTTTTTTTATTTTTAAGCTTAAAAAGGCAAAAAGTGACTTTTTGGAACACATACTCCTAGGTGGCCAGCCATGCAAGGGAATTTTGGTCATTTTTGTTGTTATTTTATATTTTATTAATTAATTATGTATAAATATCTATATTTGGGTGTTCATGTGTCAAAGTTTAAATTTTTAAAATTTTTTGTTCTAGTAGGGGCAAAATGGCCATTTTACCTTAATTATAAGACTTTTTCATTTTTAATTTAATATTTTATGTGATTCTGAGATTTTTCTAAGTGTTAGGGCTTTTCGTCTAAGTATTTGGTCTCTTTTAGGGTTTTCGGGTCAAATTAGGGTTTCGTGTTACTTTAGGTTTTCGGGCTATTTAGGGTTTTCCTTATTTATGTAATGACTTAAGTTCTCATCAACTAATCGTTGCTAATACTAGTGTTTGGGCTTAGATCGTTCTTCGAGTAGTTACAGTCCGAGCTATTATAACTAGGATTCGAGTCGGATTGCTACAATCTAGGTGGTTACCACTTGTGTCCGGACCAGGGTGTTACATTTCCTAACAGGTAGGTAACAATAGACGGGTAGGCAAAATCCATGTCACAGTCTCGAGCTCGCAACTTCGGTATACCAGAAAATACCAAATGCTCAATTGAGAACACCTATCCCTTACGTCATTATACGGGTACCACCGACACACAACTATCTGGTCATGAAAGCAACTACAAGCAATTTAAACAAAACAAATCTTACCCACCAACTCTAGACCAAATGGTTCCATCCTTTCCCTTGCCCCTAAGGGTAAGATAACATCACCATCTCTAAATCTTACGCCATGTCACATACTACTAGCATCATCCCCTTGTGGGACCTCCTTCTACCAACACGTCATCCCAAGACGACCGAGTCAGCTACACCAACAACATCTATACCATGCCCCACAAACTTCACACACTCACATTCTTACCAAACACTATGTATTCCACATAATCTCCTACTCTTGAGAACAATGACCCAAGTCACAAAACTCTTCTCCGTGAAACTTTCCAAATGACCTCGAATCTTTGTTCACCACATCACAACTACCATCAATATACATCTTCTCTTACGTACATGCACATCACTCAAGAACCAACCTATCGATAACATCTTTAGTCCACATACTCTTTGCTCATACGCCTACAACTTTTATCAAGAAACACAATGCAGCACCACACCACAAGGAAAACACAAGGGTCATCAATCTGACCTCCAAAATCATAAAATACCACCATGGTTACCAACAACACCCCTCAAGGTAAGGGATATTCCCAACCACATGCCTAAGCACAGACTTTCTAACACATTTTAGGCCAGAGATTATTATGCACCCGTCCACTATGTTTCCGTCCACTATGCTCCCATCCATACCCAATCTCGGGGTACACGGCTTATGACGTACATAATCTTCAATGCGCTTAAAACCACACCTCATGTCCAACCACAACTAACCACCTCCAAGAGGTTTCAAAAGCCCTATCATACTTGTTTGACTGGCTACTGGTAATACAACACACAACAGGTAACTAACTACGGTCACCCCTCACTCTCCTAGGTATATCACACTCCAAACAATTAATGCTCATCTCACGAGCTTACACCCACCATAATTACTAACCACCAGGTAGCACTTCCACACCCTACACCACCATCCAAACCACAACTCATCCTAGCCCCACATGCATAACTTCTATAACAAGAGCATCACAACACCCAACTAGGTTAAACTCAACTTAACCATCTAATGCCAAGCTACACAATACCCAACACCTAGTCATATCACATCAACACATATTCACATACCGAGGGAAAGTCTTAGAGTAATGCGACAATCCTGGCAACTAATTTAGATTTCTCATAGAAAGAACGTCGACCAAACGCTTTTCTATTTCGAACTCCAAAGTAGTTGATCAGACGCCATATGGGATGCCACATCACCCTAAGACGCGACCTCCATGCTCATATAAACACATAGCATGTGCAAGACAATTTAATCACAAATTCATGCAAGCACACAATTCATGCCGTGTAGTGGTGCTTAATCTCATCAAACAAGTCACATACTAAGGATCATTCTCACTTTCCATGGCTCCTAGGTATTAAAACCTAGAGTTCTGATACCATTTGTCACATCCCGAACCCTGGGGACCCGTGAACCAACCCTAAATCGTTCCTTATAATGATCATCATCTACGACTTTCATTCACCATAGAATTTGAGTTTGAATTCTATAAAAAAAATTCTTTAAGCAACTATATTCTCACACATATCAAATTTAAAACAAGTGCTTCTAATCTCAAGAGTTCATTTACAACCATAATATCTTTAATTACAATCCCTCATTCAGATTTATATACAATCATAATGCAAAATATAAATAAACACTAGATCTTCCTTGTGGTCTTTCCTAAAGCATCACTTGCCCTAGTATCGTCCCTGGTCTTCAAAACCTGAAATGGTTTGGTAAACATACGTGAGCCAAAGCTCGTAGAATATAGATTAACTCAGATGTAATGCATGATTTGTGAGGTGTGATGGGTGCAAACAAAATAAAATGCAAATTTTTACCAATTAATTATTCCTTCACACGCACACACCCACGCACGCCGATTTGTTCCTATTTATCCATTCATATTAACCATGTTATCATTCCATAAAAAAATTTTCAAAAAAAAAACAAAAAACGTGTCACATTTTTATTACCCGATTTATCATGAAACCGTATCACGTCTAATGAACCAACGTCAGGTGCAAATTATAGAAACCCCTCCCTATTAATTGTTAATAGGCTACTCGAAGCCATTGGGAAGTAGATACCTCTATAACTCACCACAACGCAAACATAATTAATGAACCGGTATCGGGTGCAACTTATAAAAATTCCTCCCTATTAATTTCCAATAGGTTACGCGAAGCCATTGGGTAATAGATAGCTCTATAACTCACCACGATACAACACACATTCCAGGGGCTAACCCATGGGCATGTGGTCTCCATCTTGTGTAAGTTTTTAGTCTTTCAATGTGGAGCCGCTAGCCCAACATAATCCGCATCAATCCATACAGTTCATTATTTGTTTATTTTCAAAAAACAATATGGGAGTCCAACCCCCAACTAGTTCCTCTCCCCAAATATTTTCACATTTCAAACTTCCCATTTCATTTCTAATCAAGTTCTATTTTAGTATTTAATCCTTTCTTTTCACTTCAAATGCAATCATATATTTCAACACATAATTTCTCATAAACCACATTTCATTTATCAACTTCATGAAGTGCCAACGCATAATTAACTAACGCATGACCATATCATTTGGAACAAAACGGAATGCACTCATCATATGCATAGATATACTTTTCTTTCTAAAACTTAAAATCTCAAATGATAACCATGCCACTACATAACCCACAATTTTCCATACCCATACTTGTTCTTAAAACCTTAGTTACATATCGAAAATCCATTTTTTATAGCAAAACCAACCAATCGGTACGATACTTTCATCCCAACCCGAGTGTAGTGAAGTAGGTATATCCATAGCCCAAGGGACGAGAAATTTGATGAAAAGGTTCAACATTGATGAAAAAATCAAATTTCAAAACATTTGGCCAAAATGGGTGAAAAATGGTTAAGAAAATTGGACATACCCTCACCTTTTTAATCATAAATTTTTCTATAAAAAGAATTTTCTTGTGAGAGTAGACTTGTTGGAAAGAGGACTTCCGAGGCTTTGATTTGAGTACAAAAATGACCCCATTTGGAGTCTGGATGAGAGAGATATGATCAAAAGAAGTTGGCCCGTCGCAGCAAGTCTACTCGACCGGATGTCGGGCACTTGAGCACCCAACTCTCTGCCAGTTGACAACTCGAGCAGACAGGGCTCCGCTCGAGCGCGCTGTCGCCCAAGGAAAACCCAAAAACTCCCTTATTTCGAATTCCCAACTCCCAAAACTCATGAACAGTCACAAACATGCTTCAAATCTCTACTTCTCTCTCAAAAACATAGAGTTCAAGTATCATAAACCCTTTTTATGCAACAATTTTCCAAAATCATGGTTTATCATTTCTCTAAAATCCCAATTTTCATGAGAACCCAACTAAATTCACACATAACCCTATCAATTCTTCAAATCATGTATGAAATCTATTATATTTTACTTACATAATTAAAATATCAATTCAAATCAACACACACATATGAGAGAATCTAGATCCTACCTCAAATTGCCCAAAAGGATGAGATCCCTCCAATTTCTCCCTCCTAGGGTTTTGAGGTTAGGTGTTCTTCCCTCTTTGATGCTCCATCTCCCACCTCCTTGCTCCAAAGCTTGATTTCTATCTTCGGTTGCTCTTGATCTAGCTTCAATCCTTTAATTTCCATGGTGGAGGGATAGGTTTTCAGGTGGAACATGGGTTTCTCTCTCTAAAAGAAAGAAGAGGAGAAGAGGAGAAGAAGAAGAAAAATGAGAGAGGGATGTCTCATATGAGCTGGAGGACTCTATATATATATATATATATATATACTCCTAACCTTTCTCTAATGTTCTAGAATTGTCCAAGCATTTTTTGATAGTCCGGTCGAGCGGACAGACCACCGCTCGAGCGGTGACCCCTGAATTGAATTCTGCAAAATTTACTTAAATTTTCACTCAATCCTCTAACTTTGCTCGCATTTGAATACTTTAATCTTTCTATTAATACAACCATAACAATATCATTCATCACCGTGTACTTTAATTTCACCTTCACATATTATTAATTCCACTGTTAACGAATAAAATTTTATAGTGCCCACGCCCAAACTTAATTCGGTCTCTTCTCTTACTGAAAATATGAATGAACAAAATAAACAGGTATCAGGTCCTTATAGGTGCTATGCAATTTTTTTGTGCTGCAAATCCTTTACCGCGCCAAGTTTGATTCGATTCGTATGCACCATCTTAGTTTCTTAGGATTCCTGTCCTTCAAGTGGTATTAGAGCAGTCTTTGGTGCTGCATATGGGTTGAATCAAGTCCATATCTATTGATCTATGCATGTGGGGCTCGGGTAGGTTAGAACTATGCTAACCTTTGTTTTGCAACATTATATCCCGACTTTATGGTCATGCATGTACACTTTTGTTATTTATAATAGTTTTGTTGATCAGTGATTATCACCGCTTTGTTGTTTGATCATGTAAAGGAGTTTATGATTCGGGCTTGAAAGCATGTTTTGTATGCCGCAAGGCCTTAGATTCAATGCATGTATGTTGTATAACTCATGAGAGGAACCGTGGGTTGGTTATTGTTTTCCATAGTTATGTATTATGGTTTTCTTTTAGTTGGTTTCAACGTTTGGTTATTGTTTTCGGTTGGTTTTATGCTGTTTATCAACTCTTGTGCCTCGTGGGAGGATTTTGAACCTTGTTTTAGCAAGTTTTGGCTGGCATGGGTGTGCCTTGAAACCTTTCAAAATGTGGGAAAAAGTTTAAGTGTTGAGCTTTCAAGGGTAGTGTTTTCAAAAAGGGTATAGAGCCAGACCGCTCGACGGACCGCTCGGGCGGTCTATCAAGTGGTCATGGGAAACATTCTATTTTTATGTTTTGAGTGAAAACCCAATGGGCTTGCAGGGACCACTCGGGCGATCTGGGTAATTTTTTAAAAGTTTTGTTTGTTTATTTTAAAGCTTGGCTCTTGGGAACCGTGACCTTATTCTTTTCGGCTGTTCTTTTACATAAAATAATCCCTCAATAGTACGTTTTTCAAAAGTTTTAAGCTTGCTTTTGTTTATGTTCTTGAATCCATCTTGGCTCGGATGGTTTTGATAGATCTTGATATCTCAAAATGGGTTTTTCTTGGGTGATTCACGTGACCAAAGTTTTGGGGTGTGAAAAATGTAGAAAAATTAAAGTTTTCCATTCATGAACATAAAACTTTAATTCCATACAAACAACATTGAAGTATTTTCAAAACAACCAACAACCATAAAAATGTTTGCAACCATTCACAAAGTCTTCATAAACATTCACAATCAATCACAGCATTCACAAATACACAAGATAAAATAGAAAGTATGTTTTTACAACTTCTCCTTTATTCTTCAAAAACTACTCCTTCATTCTTCAAAAACTAAAACTTCTTTCTTTATTCTTTTTCTTCTCTTTCTTCTTTTCTTCTTTTTTTCTCTTCTCCCCTTTTGTCATCATCAAAAAGGGGGATCACAGGTCATCGAACGCTTCTTCTTTTGCTTTTTGTCTAAAACTGCGTTATTTTGCTCAGCCGCTCTTTTTTTACTTCCAGAGATCTCTTGGGCTTCCAGGGCAGTGAAGGTGCCTGCAATGGCCAGGTCATCTTCTCTCTTTAAACAAGCTTCCTTTCGGCTTTCATTTCCTTGGTCTTAAACTGCTTCGCCCAGGCTTCCTTGATCCATGCTAGGTGTTCATTCATTTTTCTATAATTTTCTTGAACTACAATAATGACTCCTTCGTCATATTCTTTTCTCACTTGTTGTATGATTTGAGTGTTGGCAGAGACAATCTTGTCAATGCTATTGGACATTTTTTGACTGAGGTCTGGTTTTGCATCACATGCATATCGCACCTCTTTTCCTAGACTATTAGTTTTACTGTTGAGTTTCACTAAACCCTCAACAATAGTGTCAACTCTAGAGCTCAGGTCAAAGATGCTAGCCTCAACCTTCTTATGAAGGGAAGCCAAAGAGGTGCACAAGGAGGAGTGCATGTTCTGCACAAGAGCCGTGAGAGTATCAAATTGTTGTGAAAAGGGGGCAGAGAATTGTGTAGATGAGGATACTACATGAAGAGGAGGTGGAGCAGAGGAAGATGAGACTGAGGATGAGAGATCAAACCTAGGAGGGGGAGGGGGAGAGGATCTGAGAGATGGTGGATCAAAATGAATGGGAGAGATAGAAGATCTTGGTAGACGGGAAGAGGATTCCTACTTGTGGAAGGAGTGGTAGAGGAGGCAGAAGTAAATCCTTCCTTCTTAGTCCACGCACCATCTACTTGGATGATGTGCATGTGCTTCAAAGAGGTTTTTTCATATAGGGCATGCTTCAAGAATGGAATACCTTTCTCCTTGGAAAGATCAACACCAAAGTACCTAAGCACTTTAGTGAGATACATGGCGCGAGGGAGAGAGGTGTTGGACTTAGAGTAGGATAAGAGAATACCTGAAATAAACAGATAACCTGTTGGAGGTAAAACTGCAAAGATCATTGTTCTTGTAAACGATTTTTGATAAAAAATTAACTGGACGAAAAAACACCAAAATGGGCTCCAGATAAAACTTTTAATGTCAAACGATCAAAATTAAAACCTGTGCAACCACAGTTAATTTAGAAGAATATATTTTTATCGGTCGATTCTTCAACTATAATTTGGATTCCGAGTTGAAGTTCCCGTCAGACCTTCTATTGTATTCTCTTATGCGATTTTTGAACGTAGTGTGAGCTACAAACCTCCGAGAACTCGTACCGGCAGAACCTGGATAGCTTTAGTCTTGAAGATAAGTTATGAATTTAGTTCAGCCTACCCACATATTTATAGGGCTATAGTAGGGATCTGTTGAGTAATTATGACAAAGACTTCTAGTGGAACACAAATACGTATCCAGCGATTTTTACAACTAAGAAAATCTCATAGCGGTATTTGCAATTTTTATAAAATACTAAATTACAGTTCACACTGCTAAAGAACTGTAATTGTACTCTAAGGCATAATTTCAAGACCTTCTTGCATTGAGTTTCTGTTATTAAATGCTTAACTCATCTTCCCGCATTAAGATGCCCGATACCTGCCAATTAAATTTAATTACTGACAATTTAATTTAATCGGCATCTTAAAATTCATTAAGCCATTCCGCTTAACTTATTTGGCTACGGGATAATCAAATCCTCTTACAGGGTTTGGTCTGGTCAAAACTTATAAGCTTCCTTAAGGGGGTATCGTCAATCCCGATCATTTGGGACGTAAATTCTGTTAATAATTAATATTCACCATATAAATAATACCGCTATCTAACTCACCGAGAATATAGACCCATAAAATATTGCACCATATAATAAATCAAAACAACGAATATTAAATATACACAAATCAATAATTATTTTAGGATTAGGAGCATAAGCACTATTCATAATAACCTTTGGGTGTAAATTAATTTATATAGTTAGTATAAAATTAATTATCCTAATGTGTCCCATTCAATACACACAAAGTGTACTAGTACAGAGAGTCGAAATAATAGACGACGCTATTATCCGTTTTTCGTAACCAAGATAGCCCTTCTAAAACTCTGTGCTATAGTCGTACCGATGGTATGCCTATTTCTATATAAACTATGAACATAAAACTTATATTCTACAATAACCTAAAATCTAATCTTTTGTGTGCAAGCCGTACTCTACACACCAGATTAAATAATGTATAGAATAAAAGACATCCATGCATAACATTAAAGAAATGATATTACATACATTGCTCATTAAAATTTTCATAAAATAAAAAACTAATTTTATTAAAATAAAATTAATTACTAAAAATATGGTTTTCAGTATACCAACCCTAACATAGTCTAGATTAAGTTTGCAACCTTCAATAATGCACCACATTATGAAAATATGCATGAAGGTGACATCTCCAAACTTCTCAGATTAGGGCAAAAAGACGTGGTTAGCGAAATGATGCAATAGGCGCATCTCGAGTTTCAATTGATTAGCCTCAAGGTTTGGTAGGGTTAACAGATTCAACATCAAAAATTTTCTTTGCAGCATCATGAAATGAAAAGTTCTCAATGGTCCCCTTTTTCCTATGGCAACAGACAAATAGTCTACCATTGGGGAGACTAAGGAAGGAATTCAGGGTTTTAAAGTTGAAGTGGATTTCCACACTATTCACCCAAGTGGTGATGGTTTTATCAGCCAGGAGGTCGGTCACTTTCATGTGAGAGCAATAAAGTTTGACAAGAGAAGAGTAATGATGGTCTCGAATCTTAACGAGATTCGTCCATCAAAGAGTGCTAAACCACTCAAAAAAGTTCATTTTAGTTGAATCAAAGAAATTAAAATCAATGGAATGTCCAGGGATTACCTTGCGGTTTGCAAAAGAGAGGAGGTAGAGGTTTTTTATGCTTGCTGACTAAAACTTCTGAGAGGTGTCGATTCTTATCTTCGTCGTCGGCACCGCCACCGTTTTCTTCTTCTTTGCTGTCTTGAAACTTGTTACTTCACCAGCGTCTTTGTGTTTGCTACCTTTACCCATCGTTCCTAGAGGCATTGAAGGAAGGGGATCAACTATAAGATTTGAGTCACAGAGAGGGGACGATGAGAGAGAGAGAGGGAGACGAAGAGACGGTTAGAAACAGAAAGGTTTGAGCGCGAATCTAAAAAGGGGGAAAACTGCCTATATAAACATTAAGAAATGTGTAGACACTTTTCTCGCGACACTGGGGGTGCTCAAAAATAGATTTTGTGTCAACACTACTTCAGTATGGTGTCAACATTTTCGGCTCAATGTGTCGATACTTTTCGCAAGTGAGTCGACACCTTTTTTGTTGAGAGTAGGTTAACGTATTGTGTCAACACTATATGGCTAAAGGTCGATACTTTTCTCAAAATGTGTCGATACTATATAGCGTTTGTGTCAATACTTTCACATATGTGTCAACACTTTTTAACATTGTGTCGATAACTTTCACACTGCAAATTAAAGTACAAAAAATATTAAACAGGTATGGTTAATATAGCATATAATCATCAATTTAGAGCACATAACGTACCAAGTTCTCTTCTTATATAACGAAATCTTTCTTCATTAAGAGGTTTAGTGAAAATGTCAGCAAGTTGGTGATTTGTACCTACAAATTCAAGTTCTATGTTTCCCTTTTGAACATGATCTCTTATAAAATGATGTCAGATTTCTATATGATTTGTTCTAGGGTGTTAAATAGGGTTCTTGGATATATTTATGGCACTTGTGTTATCACACTTAATGGGAATGTGATCTAAGGATACACCATAGTCTTCTAATTGTTGTTTCATTCAAAGAACTTGTGCACAATAGCTACCAGCTGCAATGCACTCAGTCTCAGCTGTAGATAAGGCTACTAAGTTATGCTTTTTGCTAAACCATGATATGATTGAGTGTCCTAGGAATTGACATGTTCTACTAGTACTCTTCCTATCAATTTTGCAACCGACTAAGTCTGCATCAGAATAACTAAATAACTCAAAGGCTATTTCTCTATGATAGAATACTCTTAGGTTTTGTGTACCTAAGAGGTAACTAAAAATGTGCTTCATGGCAATCACATGAGATTTCTTAGGACTAGCTTGAAATTTAGCACACATGTATACAAAAAATATTATATCAGGTCTAGTAGCAGTTCAGTAAAGTAGATAACCAATCATACCTCGATGTCTCTTTTCTTATACTGACTTACCATTCTCATCTTTGTCAAGCTTTATTGAAGGGCACATAAAAGTTCCCATAGGTTTTGCATTGAGCATGCCAAACCTCTTCATCAAATCTCTGGTATACTTGGACTAATTTATGAAAATTTCTTCTTGAGTTTGTTTGATTTCAAGTCCAAGGATGTAGTTGAGCTCACCTATTGTGACGCCCCATCCTCCAGGTACGTCAGAACATACATAAATATAGATAAGGAGAATATTTTAACCACTCATTCATATTTACATATCATAAATATTACATCATTAAGAGTTCTGAACTGATTAAAAGTACATAACGATTACAGTTTCACAAAAGATTTAACAACAATTACAATAAGCCCGTGAAAACTAAACAAAAGGACCAAAAAGGGTGAACTTCAGTTTCTTCAATTCACATTGTCGAGGTCGGCTTGTTCCTGCCACTCACCTTGCTCTTCAAAACCTCTTTCTTCTTCTTTGGGTGCGAATTTCTCAAAAGGTTCTTCTGCCTCACCTGTGGCACGAATGCCATGAGCCAAAGCCCAGAAATAAACTTTCTAAACCTTCTAACCAAACTCACAACAAAATATTCTATAATACATATCATATAACATTCTTTACAATTTATAGTCAAGGATACAGACAAATTTGGCATTTACGACAAGACAAGCATGTATAAGAACATTTATACAAGTGCGTGATGCAAATGAATGTGATGCAATTAATTTTATTTTCTAATCCAATTTAAACTTAAGTTATTCAAGGTTGTCCCAGACCGAGGTGAACCATCCTAAACCCAATTATCCTAATCACGCTGACCAAGTCTACCGACCGATAAAAAGCGTTCCTTAAGCCGTGGGATGACTACATAGCGGACTAAGTGTCCAACATCACTGACGGCAAGGGCATGAACAAGTCAACACTCAGGCTCTCGAATCTCAGGTCAAGGTCAAATGCAGGATCGCAAAATCTAACTCCTATTATTACGCCACCGAAACAACCTGCACCAAAAATATACATCATAAACAACATGGTGTATTTAGCACTTGGGACAAAACCATTCCAAACAAATCAGGGTATATAGCCAATATCACAAATTTTCAATCAGGGCATTTAGCCAATATCACAATATTCCAATTCCATCAACCACAGTACCAACCCTAAGGTTCCATTTTCATTCTTTCTTAAAACAAAACGGTGAACTCCACAAAACCCAACCCAATAATGACGTGATACGACATATGCAACTACTATTTTTGATTCACATGTATAAATTGATCATGATGTGGGATAAATTGACATATGTATGCTTTGCATGGAATTGTAAACTTATGAGCATGGCGTATAAATATGTAAAGCACAAGCGATAATTCACGAGATACAGATTCTACCTAGCGGCTTGGATTCTATTCATCAATTACTCATTTTCACACACCAACCATCTAATATAATTCATTTAAAGTCTGTATATTTAAGTCCCACAATGTGACATTCCACTTATATACTTAGCCAAATTTAGGTAAATGTTCAAGTGTTAAATTAAAAACCTCAACAACGTTTTTTGGGGTACCTAGACATGGAGTTAAGTTCTGATTTTTCGACACCATTTAGATAAAAATATTTTCTACAACTTTTATATTTAACACTAAGGTCAGATTCTATGGAAAAAGGGTCATTTACACTAAATAAGAGAAAATCATTCAGCACTTTATAGAGAAAAGTACAAAATTTGGGCCTCTATTGGCCTCAGGTTTTGGGTATCAAAACAAAGGCTATGGGTCTGATATTTGGGTCTGTTTTAGTTTAAGGTGTTCCATACGAAGTTCATTTTTTGTGCTAAGGCTAGTTGTTTGGAACAAGTTGATGATTTTGGCCATTTTAGAAAGTGGGTTCAGTCAGCATAAAAAGGTTTAGCAAAACCAGTTTTCAACAGAGAAGGCACAAGACCTTTAAGGGATCAATCGAGGGTATTTGGGGCTTATTTTTGGTCCATATCTAGTTTAATATGTTAGCTACATTTCTCATGAAAACCAATTTTGGATTTGAACATTAAAAACATAGGTTTATGGTCCTGCAAAAATATGTGACAGAGAGCTCTATCAGTCACTGATTCACAACAATGACATTGGGAAGGGTTTTGGCCTATCAAGACTTCATATTGTTGGCTCGTTTTTGGTTCCAAACAAGATAAACATGTTATCTACAAATTTTCTGTTTTGAGCTAAGTTCGTTTCTCACTCTAACCTATGGTTTTTGTGTCTGCAATCCAGAGTGGTCAGAATCTGACACTCTTTGGTACAAATGTTGTATCTTGAATTATACCCAACGAAATAATTTCAAACCAATTTTGTATGAAAGAGAACTTAAAATGCTAGGTTTGGACAGAAAAATCACACTTAGATCATGTTTCTACAATTAGTTATGGTAGTTTAAAATTCATGGCAGAAAGTTAATATGCCCAGAAATTTAAGAAAGCGCCTAAAATATTAATTTCGTGTATCTTTTTGGTCTCTTTTTCTACTAAAACCTACTATTTTAGTGTGTTTATGATTAATTTAGTATTTTCATGAATTATCATAATTTTTATAGTAATTGATTAAATAGGTGTAAGCTTTTAAGTCAAATTAAGTTAGTTTAACAAGAATTGACTTTTTGACTTATTTATTATGTAGGAACTTTAAATAAAGATTGATTTACTTTTGTTGACCTAAATTATTATAGTATTATGTATATTACTTATTTAAAAAGCCTTGGGTCATAATAATTCTTAATTTGTACAACTTTTTCTCATTTTTAAGCTTAAAAAGGTAAAAAGTGACTTTTTGTGCACTAATCCCAATGTGGCCAGCCATGCAAGATAATTTTTGTCATTTTTATTGTTACTTTGTTTCTTTTATTTAATTGCATCTAAATATCTAATTTAGGGTATCCATGTGTCAATATTTGAATTTTTAGGACTTTTTGCTATATTATGGGCAAAATGGTCATTTTACCATAATTATGATAATTTTTAATTTTTTAATTTATATTTTGTGTTATTTACTTAATTTAGGATGTTAGGAGCCTTCTCCGAGTATTAGAGCTTTGCCTCTGAGTATTTGGTCTTCTTTAGAGCTTTCAGAACGAATAAGGGTTTCAGATTGAGTTTGGGTTTCCATCCTTCTAGCGACCTTTAGATCTCGTCGGTTAATCGTCGCTAATACTATGCTTTCGACTAGGTCTTTATATGGGTCATTATTAACCGGGTTGGACTTAACTAAAAGAGTTGGGCTTTATAATTTTATTTGGGCCCCATTTCTAATTTTTTTCATGATTCATGATTTTCTTGGGTCAAGTTGTAAGATTGTGATCCTATGATTTTATGTGATTTTAGGATTTTAAATTTTTGATATCAACTGTCCTCAAGGATTCGGGGTTTAAATCTTATGTCTTAAGGTTTCGTTCTTATTTGATTAAAAGAATGTGTAAAATTACACTTGGGTTCTGTTTGTCTTTTTTGTATTTTCTCTGTCTTATTTGACTAACTTATAAGTTTATGATTATTTATGATTTTTGATTTCTAGAATTCAGTATAAGAGAATTCTATATTCTGTAGGGTTTTATTTTGAACCTTAGGGTTTTGTTCCCGTCCTAACCCAATTTTGGATGGTTTTCGTTGCTAATTCGATACTCTGAGTTGGAGTACTTTTATATTTTTATTCATGAGTTAGTATTTGTTGTCGAAAATATATAAGAATTACCTCGGAGACTTTCGTGTAGGTAGAGAGAATTGAGGGACTTGCGTGTAATTTGTTAAGACTAAGATTGTTGATGACTTCTAAAGTGATTATGGAAAAATTTTATGGTGTTTTCGTAATAGGTGTGTAGCTTAGCATGAATTTACAAATTATGGGGTGTCTTGGGCTAAAAGTGTAATTATCTAAAAGTTCGGGGTTAAACGTACAATTATTGAAAATTATGAAATATTAAGCCTATGCGTATATTTTCTTTTTAGTTATTGAGTTGGCACTTAGCTTTCTTATTTCTTGGACTTAGAGCATTGTTATTTGTGTACGTCTCCGATTTGGGTCCTTTTTAAAATTTTGTTATTGTTGTTGGACCAAATTGTAATTCTCCATGTTTTTATTAGATTCTATGATTAAAAGATGTCTTTTCTTCTTTAGGGTTTTCAATTCCAAGATCAAATTATAGGCTTAATCATTCAAGATTCTTACTCTTGATCTAACCCTAATATAAAATTCTAGTTTTCGTTGATTCATTGTTCTCAATCCAGAGGCTTAAAAACTAGGTCGTTACATTCTACCCCCTTAAAACAAATTTTGTCCTCAAAATTTTTAAGCGTGCCTTTCTTTCAAAAGTGATGTTTTTGAATTGTTCGCATAGCACTTTTCTGCTCTCAGCGTAACTCTTGTGTCTACTCTAAGCTATGGTACGACGTTGATGGATCATCTTGATCTTCCCGATTGTCTCATTTACGTGGTCTGGCCTTAACAGAATGATCTTCCTAGTATTTGATGTCATGGTTTGACTTGTCGACTGTCACGCCCCAAAATCCAAGGTCACGTGAAAAACCACCAACCACCAGTTTTAAGAAAATAGGTATTCATACATTCAAATCCACATGTTGAAATCAAATGAAAACCCAATATGCATCTCTCATAAACAGAAAACATCCTGTAAAACATGCATACATATATCACCGTATGGCGCACAAAACCTGCCTTCAGGACCAGGTATACCAAAAAGAAAAACTACCAAAGGTCTTCCATCATCCGTTATCACGAGCACCACAAGATCTACTAGAGATCATCCTCCA
>JAOTRH010459598.1:0-28821 GCA_034768845.1 Heliamphora exappendiculata | reverse complement strand
GGGGTGGTTATAAGGGTTTGGAGCTTAGCAAATTATCATCCTTTAAGTATAACACATTTATTTTTTATATTAATTACTTTAATTTTTTTTTAAAAATTATTTATTAATTATTTTATATTATGCATATATTTTGTGCATTGCACGAGTTATTACTAATATTATGATATAACTCTTTTAAAACTTAAAATTTATCTTGTATAATGGTATCTTGATAAACTTTTAAATTTGTTTCTAGTCATCTTAGTGAAGTTAATTTTATCAACAGATTTTTTGTTCATCCGAATTTAGCAACAATTCGGTAATTAGATTAAAAGTTAATTTTTTTACTTTTTATATTTTTAGCTAAAAATTAAATTTGATTCAAAATAAATTCTTTGTAACAGTTTTTAAGTTAAATTTTCAAAGTTGATTATTTAGATAAAAAGTTAGATTTTTTATATTTTGTTTAAAGTAGACAATTTTATCTTTTTATATATTTGATATTAATAATTATATATAATTAGTAGTAGTAGTAAATAAGTTATAAATAAATGGTATTATTGTATTTTAAATGTGATAAAAATTTAAATAAAATATTTTAAAATTTTGTATTTTGATTTAACTTTTTGAATTTTTAACTTTTTAATTTTTTTGTCAAACTGACAATCTTAACTTTTTAACGCTTTTAACCAAAAATCCAAAAAACCAAGATTACCAATAAGGGGTTAATTAGTCTTATCCTATTTAATTTGATTTATTCTTTGGTCCTATAGATTTCAAAATTTTGGCAAATAACTTTTGTTTTATACTCTGCTAGCAGCGAATTCATGATATCCACGACTTATGACTTTTAAATTATATTATAGACATATATTTTTATATTTTTTTAAATTCATTGATTCAATGAAAACAAATATCCTAATACAATGCTAACCATTAATGGTACATCAAAAAATTGAACTATTTAAAACTTAATAATCTTGAATGAAAATAAACAATGCGATGAGTTTTTTGAACGTTAAAGAAAAAAAAATTAATTATAAAATTGTAAATATAATACTGTTAGTCCAAGCAATCCAAGAGGTGAGTAAATTAAAAAAGTTAGGGAGAGAAAAAATGAACTAGACACCAAGATTTATATTGGTTCAGCTTCTTCCAAGCTTATGCTCACTTCTCAAGACTTCCCTTAAAAATATCCATTAGGATCGAATGCTTCACAAACGCATGTAAAAGCCTTTTACAATCTCAAATAGTTCCTACAAAATAGCTCATATTTTTTTCTAAACTAACTTAAACTCTTCTTTAAAGAGGATTACTCACTCTCTTAAAGGATCAAAGGTGACTTATCATCTATTACAATAAATGAGAGAATCAAAAATTCATTAACTTACTATTTTTACAAATGATTGAAAATAAATGAATTAACAAGAAATAGTGAGAATCGAATGGATGAGTAAATGAGTAATAAATGTTTTCTTAAAGATTTTGATCATTTGATTCAAGCAATAGAACAGTGTCCAGAGATTTGAACCTCTAAAAATTTACTCCTTATATGGCCAGTCATCTGAAGTAAATGATTGTTAGTAGGATGGCGGAGGTAATTAATGCTCTGAAATTCAACCGTTGAAACCATCCCGAGATTTGAAATCTGTTGCAGGTGTCGACTCAAAACTATTTTGTGTTGACACAAACTATCTAGGGCTTGGTTCTTCAAGTGGTTGTGTCGACTCAATTTTTCGTTTGTGTCGACCTAATTTTTGCATTTACTTCACACACATAGTGGTGTCGACTCATTAATTATTTGGTGTCAACCCAGTACATTTCTTCAGTATTCCAAGTGAGACTTTGGTGTCGACCCAATTTGTAAGAACAACTACTAGAACTTTGGTGTCGACTCAAAATTGCTGTGGTGTCGACTCATAAAGTTATAGTTAGTCTCGGGACTTTTAGAGTCAATTCATTTTTGTTTGGTGTCGACTCATAAAATCTTAGACAGTCTTGATTATTTTGGTATCGACTAATTTTCATTTTGTGTCAACCAAAAACTTTTTGTTTACGAAAGGAACATTAGTGTCAGCTAAGAAAGTTTTAGTGCGGACCCTTTTTTACTTGGAATCGAGAAATAATTTGTAGCTCTAGTGTCGACCCATTTCTCTTTGGTGTCGACTCATTTTGTTTAAAGGAGAGTGTTTTGGTGTCGACTCATGTGAGTTTGGTGTTGACCCATAACACCCAAAGTCTTGAATTCGAAGGATCATTTGGTGTCAACCCAAAATGAATTCCGGTCAAATGCTAAAGGTGTCGACCCAAAATCATTTGGTGTCAACTCATTCTGAGTTTCTAAAATATCTTAAGCAAAGTAGTTAAGGTGTTAACCTTAAATTTTATTTGTATCGACACACTTAAGAATTTCACGAGTGTTTTGCCTTAAGGTGTCAACCCAATTATTAATTGGTGTCGACACAAAATGTTGTTCACAATAACATTGAGTGTCAACTCATTTGATGCAAAATATCAGCATACATGGCATAAGGTATCGACTCATTTGTCACGTAATGTCAGAACTTACTTTTTTAGAAACAATTAAATATAATCTTTTTAAATCAATTTAATTAAGAAAATAAATTATTAAAATCATCAAAATCTAATTAAGAAAACTCTTGGGCTAATAATCTCCCATTTTTTGAAGATTAAAACATTTTGTAAAAAATATTTAAAAAGATTTTAAACAAGAGTTCTCCACTTATCTCTATGTCTTAAATAATTTTAGTAATCATAGCAATATGGCATTATACAACAATGTAATATCTAAGCATGAAAAGAAATATTCTGAATTCATTAAAAATTGTGCATCAATCAAAAGTGTTTAAACATCCAACAGTTTTAGCATGGCACGATGAATTAGCATATGCATGTAATGAATGTCAAGTCACAAGCATCAAACACATTTCATACATACACATTAACCATATAAACACTAATGTACACAGGAATAGCACTTGGCATGAGATAACAGTGGATATTGAGATATGTCTTTCGCAAAGATAGCATTTCATTCATACAACATATGAAGTGTTTTCCAGAAACAATCAACAATCATTAACAAACAAAATTAAGGTTTTCATCTACCACATTCACAACCATAAACACAAAAAAGTAAATGTTTAGAGTTACATCTTCTCCTTCAAAATAGCAAAACAAAAAAAAAACTTCAATCTCGAACTTCTTCAATCTTCTGCTCTGTCTGCTTTGTCTACTTTGTTTTCTCCCTTCTTTCTTTTTGGAATCATCAAAAAGATGCTATCAAAGGTCATCCATCTGCTTCTTAAAAACTTTCTTCTCTTCTTATTTCTTCTTCCTTTCATAGGCCTTTTCCTTCGAGGAATAAGCCCTTTCATCTTTCTTTTCTTGTTCTGCCAAAGCCAGGTTAGCTTCACGCTTCAACCGAGTAACCTTTTCTTCCTTCGATTCCTTTGGCTTGAACTGCTTAGCTCATGCATCTTAGATCTACTGGAGATGTTTTTTAACTTTTCGCGAGTTATGCTGAATAGCCAGAACCAGACCTTCATCATATTTTTTTTTGACTTGCTCAAGAATGGCGAGATTAGCCTTGACAATGAACTCAATGTTGTGCTTCATCTTCTTGCTAAGTGATTTGCGAGCATCAAAAGCTTTCTCTACACCTATTTGCAGAATTCGGTTAGTTTTCCCAAGTTTAGTCATGGAATTAGAAATGGAGGATACTTTACAACCTTTTTCATAAAGATCCGCACCAACCTTCTCTTGAAGGGATGCCAGAGAAGAGGTCAGCCCCTTAACAAGGGTGACTAGATCAGCAAACTCCTAGGATGAGGGACCAACTAAAGGAATTGAAGAAGAATTACCAACATGAGAAGAAGTAGGAGGAATAGAAGAGGAAGAGGGACCAAGGATCTTTGATCTGGGATGAGGGGGAATGGGAGAACCAGCATCAAAAGAGATAGGAGAAATAGTATGACCAGGGGAAAGAGTAGTTCGACTAGATGAAGGTTGAGCAGGGGAGGAAGAACAAGATTTCCACGTCGAGTGGTTCAATTCCCATCAACTCTCAAAATTTGCATGTGTTTTAAGGTGGATTGACCATATAAATCATACTTCGAAAATGGGACTCCCTTTTCAGTGGACAAATCAATACCAAAATGACGAAACACAAGAGTCAAATACATAGCATGTGGGAGAGAATAATTAAACTTAGAGTGGGATTACAGCATGTTCAAAATAAACAAATAACTAAGGTCAAACTTTTTTCCTTCAAGAATACACCACATGATAAAGACATGCATGAGTGTGACATCACCGAACTTACTAGACTGAGGTAAAAAGATATGATACACAAAATGATGAAGAATTCTCATTTTGGGTTTGAGAGAGTTGGCCTCAAGAGGTTTGGTAGGATCAACAACCTCAAGTTCAAAGATTTATTTCACTGCATTGTGAAAGGAGAACCCTTCAATGGTTTTTTCCTTTTTGTTGCAAGGAACAAACAGTCAACCTTCAGGAAGACCAAAAATCTCATTCAGAATTTTAGGGGTCAATATGATATCCACACCGTTCACTCAAGTGGTAATGGTGTTGTCAAGAGTGGCAGTGACTTTGATGTGGGTATAAAGGAGTTTGACAAGAGTAGGGTAGTGTATGTCATGGATTTATAGAAAATTCATCCAACCAAGGTCGGTAAACCATTTGGAGAAGCTCGTTTTGATTGAATCAAAAAATTAAAAATCTATAGATTTACCAGGAAATTAAATCTATAGATTTACCAGTCTTTTGGTTTGCGAAGGACTAGAAGAACAAATTCTTGTATTTTGTGAATTGGAACTTCAAGGATGAGTCGATTGGAGCGACGATTGACGGTCCAGCCTTGTCTTTCTTCAATTTATGCTTCTTCGTAGCCATAGGACTAGAAGATCCTTCACCATGGTGTTTACTTCCTTTGCCCATGTTTCTCGGTTGCATTGGACAATAACAGAGAGAGGGAGATGAAGAGATGAAGAGAGAGAGAAAGGTGAGTCAATTCTAGGGCTCTCAGACGGAAACGAAGAGGGAGGAGATGAACGGTTTTTAAAAACTAAACGTTTTTTGAGTGCGAATGAGAAAGAAGGGGAAAAACCACATATATATAAACTTTATGAATTGTGTCGACCCTAATTCCACTTGAGTCGACACTTTTGACGCGACAAAGGGGGTGTTTAAATACAAAAATTGTGTTGACATTTTTTACTAGGGTATCGACACTTTTGGCTCATTGAGTCGACACTCTTCACGGAATGAGTCGACCCAAAATAACAAGAGCCCAAACTCTAATACCAATGATTAGTTTAGGCAACCCAATAGGGAGGTGAATTTGGTTTTAAAATACTAATAACAGTTTTAATAAAAAACTTTTATAAAATTCTTTAATTTCACAAGTAAATATGGTAAGTAATAAAGTAATAAGAAAATTAAAGAGTTTAGGAAGAGAGAAAATGAACCCGACACCAATATTTATAGTGGTTCGGCTTCTTTCAAGTCTACGCCCACTCCTTAAGATTCTTCTTGAGAATATCCACTAGGATTGAATGTTTCATAGGTGCATTCAAAAACCTTTTACAGCCTCAAGTAGTTCCTACAAAACAGCCCATGTTTTTTCTAAACAAACTTGAGTTCTTCTTTAAAGAGAAATCACTCACTCTCTTAAACGATCAAGGGTGACTAACCCTCTATTACAATAGATGAGAGAATAAAAAATTCACTAACTCACTCTCTTTACAAATGATTGAAAATAAATGAATAAGAAATAGTGAGAATCGGCTAGAGAAGTAAGTGAGTAATAAATGTTTTCTCGAAGATTTTGAGCTTTTAATTCAAGTAATAGAACAGCTTCCAAAGATTTGAAGCTATGAAAATTTACTCATTATATAGTCATCTGAAGTAAATGACCGTTGGTGGGTTGGTAGAGGCAATTAATTGTGAGACCCTGACCCGTTTTCTTTTTTGGCATTTTCGGACGCGCGCTAGGTATTTTCGTTTGAGCATGTTTTACTACTTTTGATGGATGATCGGATTTAGATATGCATGTGGGGTAGGTTCCCGAGGCCGTGGGCCGTTGTGGTGCGAATTTCAAAAAATTTTAAAAAAAGATATTTTAGAAGCCTATAAATATCTTGAGTTAGATATTTTCATAAAGATATTTTTTAAAACTTTTCCAACAAGCTTTCTATTTTCTCTCTGCCTTCTCTCTAAGTTCTCGGGGGCCCGGGGCTTAGTTTTTGACAATCCAACAGCCGATCTTTCTTATTGGCACGGTGAGCTACGCAACCATCCGGTCAGAACTTTATTATGACGAAGCTCGATTTTTCACTTGGATCAAGATGTCGAGTTTTGAACTCACCGAGGTAGGATTCTAGAACCTACTGCTGTATAAGGGTGCTACGGGTGATCGTGTGTATTTTTAACAACTTAATAGCTGTAGATCTGATTTTCTATAAGTTAGGTTTTTGGGTTAAAAATTGGTTGTTAGTCGATTTCGGTAGATGAAATCATGTTTCAAGAGTTTCCTTCGAGGGTTTGGTGTTTGGCTTGGGCGTGTGGATGTTCGAGAGTGTTAGATCGGGTTTTAAGGCATTAAATTGACATTTTGGAGGCTGAAATAGTGTTCGAAAACTGTTCTCGCCTCTGTTCAATCCATCGAGACTGGATCGTGTTTTTAGGGTTCATTCGACTGAACCTCGAGGGTCAGTCGACTGAACCGTGGCTGTTTTGCGTTTGCAAGTTTTCAGTGTGTTATTCAGTCGACTGAACTTCTGGGCAGTGAGATGGTGGTTCGGTGGTTGGGTTTTGGTTTTCATTGGCGTCCTATTGTATTCAATTGATTAATTTATGGGAATTAGTTTATTCAAATACCTGTGGATTCCTTTTGGGGTTTGGTTGATCATGTGGTGGTTTGGGGGTCGTGTTGTGGCCTTGGGTGTTTTGTTTAGAGGCTATCCTTGGGTTGACGTGCGTGGTTAGATTTAGGGGGTTGTGGCACGGTTGTGTGCGTGTTGGTTATGTTTGGGACGTGTAGGTTCGTGGTTCAGTTTTAAGGTTTGGTTTTGGTAAGAATTGATCTAGGGGATGTTCATGAGTTGATCTCCGAATTAGGTGTTGGTTGTCCCGGTGTGTGGACAGGTCCCGATTTGTGGATGGGTCGTTCGGGTATCAAATGACAGGTGTGTGGCATGTGATGTCGTGTCGGGTTTTGTGACGGGTGATGTCATGGTTTGAGGTTATATGGCTATGTGCATTTATAGTTGGCTTTATGCATTTATAATTGTGGCTTATTATACATGGATGATGTAAGTGGATTACATGATTTTGGTATCGTTACGTGTACCGTAGTTGCATGCTTTAAAACTCAGAAGTTTTGTAGGCACGGTTATCTGGAACATGAGAAACGGATGCATGTGATGCATATTGCATGAGTTGCAGGTGTTGTGTGAGTCGCGTGTGTAACATGTGACATGGTTTGTGTAACGTAATGATAGTACGTGATTTTATGCATTTAAATCCTGATTAGGTTATGCATGGGTATATGGAATGAGATAGATGAACATGTGGTTCGGTAATGTTAGCTCTAGCTGACGACGCATTTGATAAGGCTGCGGTCCCTCGATGAATGTCCGTAAAGGTTAGGGCTAAGGTCCCTCGGTGAATGTCCGTGAAGGTTAGGGCTACTGTCCTTCGGTGATAGTCCGTAAAGGTGTATGGTAGGGTTGAGGTCCTATGATTTTTGTTCATAAAGGTACATTGACGAGGGCTGTGGTCTTACGGTGAAAGTCCGCGAAGGTGTGTGTGTTGCACGGATTGCGTACGTTGTGTGTGTTGCACGGGTTGTGTACGTGCATTGACGGGGGCTACGGTCCATCGGTGAAAATTTGAGAAGGTACATGGATTGCATGAATTGCATTGTGGGACGGATAGACCAGTTTTTAAATTATTTTTAAGAATCGTGTGAATCGCGATCTAAAAATCCTTTTTCAACTGTTTTCAAGTCTCCTGTGAGTGAGTCAAATGATGGTTTGTATCCTTGCTTTCCCTTGGATGTGAAATTCTTAGCATGTTTTGCTTATACTGCATGCCTGTCTAGTTTTTGCTAAGCTTTGGCTAACGGTGTGAGATTTACTTTTCTTTAGGTGCTGTAGAAGTGAAAGAGCTGTAGTCTTCCTTTATATTTCTATCTGTATCATGTATGCTTAATACATATTTTTTGGCGTTGTAGCCTTGTAATGTATGCCATTTGGTGTTTATATACAATGCATGTATATTTATTTTGAGAGTATTCTCGGGATGAGTGTTGTGGTTGATTATTTATGGGAGTTTCACGCAGCCTAGAGTTTGGGGCGTGATAGCTTGGTATCAGAGCTTTGGGTTCGAATACCTAAGAGCCGTGGGAAGAGGTTGCATCACTGTGTGAGGTTGATTGTGTGTGCTTGACTGCATGTGTTTAGATGGTTTGATAACATGTACGTGTTAGCATGTTAGGCATGAGGATGACGTGTATATGTGAGCATGGAGGTTGGACTTGTGATTGATCAGTCTTGCCTTTGGGCGTTTAGGTTAACAAACTTGGGACCCAAGTTAGAAACGCGTCTAGCTGACGTGATTTTTAGCAAGGAATATGAGTAGGTTATCCAGATTAACGCGACATTCTTGTCGATTGTCCTCGGTATGTGTGGTTGTTTAGCATGAACTTATGTGGCTATGTGTTAGCATGCTAGGTGTTTAGCGTTTATGTTCATGCGATGTGTTGCGTCTAATGTATTATTTTGCCTTCATATAGACGTGATGTTGGCGAGGAGAGGGCGAGGCTATGGTCGAGGTCGTGGCCGTGCTGTTGGCCAAGGGGATATTCCTATCCCTGATGCTGGGGATGCTAATACTCCCTTGGGACCAATGGACGCGGCAGAGTTGTTGCGTGTACTGGCGAGTTCTATCCAGCAGTTGGTTAAAGGTGAGATTATTAGAGAGAGAGAGAGAGAGGGGGAGTGCCTGAGGTGAGGGCTATAGTAGCGATGCGAGAGTTCAGACACATGGATCCGCCTACGTTTGCTGGGGATCCTGCTCCTATTGTGGCGACAGGGTGGCTGGAGTTGGTGACTCGAATCCTGGACACATTGCAGATTGTGGAGGATGAGTTACAGGTTTTGTTTGTCGCCTTTCAGCTGAGGGATAATGCTCAAGCATGGTGGAGATATGCCAGGACCATAGTGGAGGTCACATGGGCAACCTTTACAGAAGTGTTTCTGGTGAAATACTTCCCGGCTTTGAAGAGGGATTTATATAGGGAGGAGTTCTACACTCTTACCCAGGGGGCGATGGACGTCATGCAGTACGAGGCCAGCTTTACGAGCTTGTCTCGATTTGCTCCAGAGTTGGTGTGCATAGATGAGCTGCGATATAAGAGGTTTGAGCGGGGCTTGAGGCTGGCAATTAGGGAGCATGTGGTTGCATTGGGACTTCGTGTCTTTACAGAGCTGGTAGAGGCAGCAGCGAGGGTGGAGAACACCATGAATGAGATTCGAGCTTCTTGGGAAGCCAGGACACCTCAGGGTGGGACAGAGGTACAGATTGGTGGGCATTCCAGCAAAAGGCAAAGGTCATCTGGTTCTGCTTTCATCCAACTGGGTTACCACAGCAATTCTCTGCGCCAACACCATCAGTGACTTCATCTGAGAGGTCAGAGCAGAGAGAGTTGATTTGCTATTAGTGTAGGTAGCTGAGGCATCGTGTGTCAGAGTGCTCGCAGCTGAGGCAGTCTCAGGGTTCATAGATTCAGTCACAGGGAAGGGAGTTACAGATTTGTTATAGGTGTGGCCAGCTTGGACATGTTCGTAGGAACTGTCACCAGAGAGAGAGTGCTCCGAGTATAGAGGGCATGCCAGTGGGTTCATTTGTGTAGGATCGACAACAGCATCCAGCGGTTCAGACTTCCCAGATGGTAGGTGGGAGTACTTCAGTTTAGTCGGTGCAGCAACCGACAGCGTAGAGTTCTGGTGGACAGGCCAGGGTGGGATTGCCTTGAGCATATTCCTTCATAGCTTCCAGGGCACCGGTCATGTCGAAGGATGCAGATATGCCTTTAGTGAGCAGAGAGACTTTCCGAGTCTGCAGGCTTTGGGCCAGATTCTTTGTTGCATATGTTTGGGAGTTGGCGATGGATTCTGTGGATAGTGTGCTGTCCTGAGGCAGCGGTTGGTGAGATTGTGAGGTTGGGGTGAGTTGCAGATCCTGTGTCTTTGAGATAGTTGGGGTGAGTTGTAGATCCCGTGTCTGTGAGGTCGGGGGAAAAATTCCTTTAAGGGGGGTAGAGTTGTGAGACCCTGACCTATTTTTTTTTAGCGTTTTTGGACGCGCGTTACGTGTTTTTGTTTGAGCATATTTTTACTATTTTTGATGCATAATCAGGTTTAGATATGCATGCGGGATAGGTTCCTAGGGCCGTGGGTCGTTATGGTGCAAAGTTTAAAAAATTTCAAAAAAAGATATTTTGAAGGACTATAAATATCTGGAGTTAGATATTTTCATAAAGATATTTTTCAAAACTTCTCCAACAAGCTTCTTGTTTTGTCTCTGTTTTCTCTCTAAGTTCTTGGGGGCGCAAGACTCAATTTTTAATGATCCAACAGCCGATCTTTATTATTGGCACGGTGGGCTACGCAACCATCTGGTCAAAACTTCATTTCGGTGAAATTTAGTTTTGCACGTGGATTGAGACGTCAAGTTTTAAACTTATCAAGGTAGGATTGTAGACCCTACTGCTGCATAATGGTGCTACGGGTGATCGTGCGTGTTTTTAACGGCTTGATAGCTGTAGATCTGATTTGTTGTAAGTTTGGTTCTTGGGTTAAAAATTGGTTGTTAGTCGATTTCGATGGATGAAATCGTGTTTCGAGAGTTTCCTTTGAGGGTTTGGTGTTTGGCTTAGGCGTGTGGATGTCCGAGAGTGTTATATCGAGGTTTTAAGGCGTTAAATCGAGGTTTTGGAGGCTAAAATAGTGTTTGAAAACTGTTCTCGCCTCTGTTAAGTCGATCGAACCGTGAGGTTCAGTCGACTGAACCGTGGCTGTTTGGCGTTTGCATGTTTTTAGTGTGTTGTTCAGTTAACTGGAGGCTTGGGTCAGTCGACTGAACTTCTGGGCAGTGAGATGGTGGTTCAGTGGTTGGGTTTTGGTTTTCATTGCCGTCCTATGGTATTCAATTGATTAATTTATGGGAATTAGTTTATTCAAATACCCGTGGATTCCTTTTGGGCTTCGGTTGGTCATGTGGTGGTTTGGGGGTCGTGTTGTGGCCTCGGTTGTTTCGTTTAGGTGCCGTCCTTGGGTTGTTGCGCACGGTTAGATTTGGGGAGTTGTGGCACGATTGTGTGCGTGTTGGTTATGTTTGGGATGTGTAAGTTCGTGGTTCGATTTTAAGGTTTGGTTCTAGTAAGAATCGGTCCGAGAGAGGTTCAAGTGTTGATCTCTGGATTAGGTGTTGGTTGTCCCGGTGTGTGAACGGGTCCCAGTTTGTGGATGGGTCGTTCAGGTATCGAATGACGGGTGTGTGGCATGTGATGTCGTGTCGGGTTTTGTGGTGGGTGATGTCACGGTTTGAGGTTATTTGGCTATGTGCATTTATAACTGTAGCTCATTATGCATAGATTATGTAAGTGGATTACATAATTTTGGTATCATTACGTGTACCGTAGTTGCATGCTTTAAAACTCAGAAGTTTTGTAGGCATGGTAATGTGGAACATGAGGAACGGATGCATGTGATGCATATTCCATAAGCTGTAGGTGTTGTGTGAGTCGCGTGTATAACATGTGACGTGTTTTGTTTAACGTAGTGACAGTACGTGATTTTATGCATTTAAATCCTGATTAGGTTATGCCTGTGTATATCAAATGAGATAGATGAACATGTAGTTCGGTAATGTTAGCTCTAGCTGACAGTGCATTTGATTGGGCTGCGATCCCTCGGTGAAAGTCCATAAAGGTTAGAGGTGATGTCCCTCGATGAAAGTTTGTGAAGGTTAGGGCTGCGGTTCTTCGGTGATAGTCCATAAAAGTGTATGGTAGGGCTGAGGTCCTTCGGTTTCTGTTCGTAAAGGTACATTGACGAGGGCTGTGGCCCTACGGTGAATGTTCGTGAAGGTGTGTGTGTTGCACGGGTTGCGTGCGTTGTGTGTGTTACACGGGTTGTGTACGTGCATTGACAAGGGCTGCGGTCCATCGGTGAAAATTTGAGAAGGTACATGGATTGCATGAATTGCATTGTGGGACGGATAGACCAGTTTTTAAATTATTTTAAGAGTCGTGTGAATCGCGATCTAAAAACTCTTTTTCAACTATTTTTAAGGGTCCTGTGAGTGAGTCAAAGGATGGTTTGTATCCTCACTCTCCCTTGCATGTGAAATTATTTTTAAGGCTTGAAAGAGAGTCTAAACCTGCACTTCAATTTCTTAGCATGTTTAGCTTACACTGCATGCCTGTCTAGTTTCTACTAAGATTTGGCTCACGGTGTGGGATGTGTTTTTCTTCAGGTACCGGTCACACTGGTTGAGCTGGAGGTGCTGGAGAGGTGAAAGAGTAGTACTCTTCCTTTTTGTTTCTATCTGTATGATGTATGCTTAATACATGTTTTTTGGCGTTGGAGCCTTGTAATGTATGCCGTTTGGCATTTATATACAATGCATGTATGTTTATTTTTCATAGTGTATTCTCAGGCTGGGTGTTGTGGTTGATTGTTTATGGGAGTTTCACGTGGCCCGGAGTTTGGGGCGTGACATTAGTCCTCTGAAATCTAACCGTTGGAACCATCACGAGATTTGAAATTTGCCGCAAGTGTTGACTCAAAACCATTTTGTGTCGACACAAAATATCTAGGGCTTTGTTCTTCAAGTGGTTGTGTCGATTCAGTTCTTCATTGGTGTCGAGCTAATTTCTACATTTATCTCGCCCACACAGTAGTGTCAACTCATGAATCATTTGGTGTCGACTCAGTGCATTTCTTCAGTATTTCAGGTGAGATTTTGGTGTTGACTCATATCACTTTGGTGTCGACCCAATTTGTAAGAACAGCTACTAAAACTTTTGTGTCAACTCAAAATCGTTGTGGTGTCGACTCATAAAGTTACTGTCAATCTTGGGACTTTTAGAATCAACTCATCTTCATATGGTGTTGACTCGTAAAATCTCAGAAAGTTTCTGTTGTTTTGATGTCGACTCATTTTCATTTTGTGTCATCCCAAAACTTCTTGTTTCCGAACGAAACTTTTGTGTCGACTCAAAAAATAAGGACTTATCTCTTGACATATGACGAGAAAAACCACTATGCAAATACCACAAGAAGGAATTTTGAGCTTTTAAAGTAGTATGAACAACATTGCATGTCAAATCAGATTTTTTAACCTACTTAGCACAAGTTTTGGGAAAATGTCTAGTTTGAGTGCTAGGTTTTTGGCCAAAATAAGGTCTCTACCAGTTGTCTGCTCGAGTGCGCAGAAGGGCTGCTTGAGTGTGCCACTACTAGTGAACATGCATATTTCTCTGCCAGTTGGCCGCTTGAGCACTCAATTAGCTGAACATTTTCTGATGCAACTGTCTAATTTGGACATGCGATTTTTTAGTTTTTCAGTTTTTCTTTCATGCTGATCTGTGATAAGTGATTTTAGTTTTCTGCAAAAAGGTCTAATATGTCCAAGAATACCACAAAAATGACAAGTTGGAACAAATTTTTGAAAAATAGTTGATTTAGGTAAACCTTTTAAACAGATTTTCCCGACAAAATAGTCCTAATTTGTGTAGGCCTTTTCAAACCCTTATCCTTACCCGTAGACATGCTAACAATTTTAACAAAGTTGACTTTAACTATGGTTTTTGATTCAGACGTAGTTGCCACGTATCCTAAACCAGTTCGATTTGTCACCACTTTTTGCACGCTCAAGATTTCATCCAAGCTCAGTGAACCTGTATTCAATTTTTTTAAAGTGGTATTACCAGTTGCCAATTCAGATTCCAATAATTGCACTCTTTCTTTACTAGCCTCAAATAGAGACTTGAACTTAACAAAATCTTGTAATTCCAACTCAAGTTTAAAAATATTTATTTTGAGCAAATCACAGGATTTAATGAGTTCATTTCTCTGTTTGTCAGAACTAACCAGTTTCTAAGTCATTTTGGTTTTAAAGATTTTTAGCTAAGAAATCAAATTTTGAGATTTAGTTAGTTTAGACTTAAGACTGATATTTTCTTTTTCTATCATTTTAACCTTCA
Organism: Heliamphora exappendiculata; assembly: GCA_034768845.1. Lineage (NCBI taxonomy): Eukaryota > Viridiplantae > Streptophyta > Magnoliopsida > Ericales > Sarraceniaceae > Heliamphora > Heliamphora exappendiculata. The sequence continues at coordinate 14,525 of JAOTRH010459598.1, read as the reverse complement.
GTGTTAGCTTAGTGATAATTTTTGTCATTTTGTAACTTTCTCTGTGAAGTTTATCATAAGCCTACTGAAGTTCTTTCTCATTCACATCATCAAATTCAGAACCTGAGCTAGAATCACTTTAAGAAGCACGAGACTCATGATCAGACAGTTCAGACTTACCTGATCCTGTGAAAGCAGCAAAGGCAATGAACTTACGCTCATCATTATCTGTTTTTGACTCGTTTCCTTCACCAAATGATTCAATTTCATTGTCCCATGTCACAGCGAACACTTTTTCTTTCTTTTTCTGTTTGTTTGGACAATTCTGTACAATATGCTCATATCTCTAACATTCAAAGCACTGTATACTCTAGTTGTGAACTTTAGCCTTTTTCTTTTCAAACTTAATCACATTCTTACTTTTGTCATCAAAATGTCCATATTTTTATTTGAGGTTAGGTTTTTTATTTAAAACAAAATTTTTAAATTTTTTAACAATAAATGCCATCACCTCAGGATCAATATCAATTTCATCATCTGATGACTCTAACTCAACCTTAGAAGTTTTTAAAGCAACACCTTTTGATTTTTTAGGTTGACGTAAAGTATATTCAAATGTCTGAAGATTTTCAACCAATTATTCTACCTGAATAGAATCAATATCTTTACTTTCTTCAATAGCAGTAACTTTTGGTTAAAAACATTCAGGTAGTGACCGTAAGATTTTTTTAACAATGCGAGATTCAGAAATTTTTTCACCAAGAATAACGCTGGAATTCACTATGTCACTCAACTTAGCATAAAATTCATCAAAGGTCTCATGATCTTCCATTCGAAGAGTTTCAAAACCTGTGCTAAGCCTTTGAAGTTTCAAATTTTTGACAGTTGAAGTGCCTTTGTGTGTGGTTTCAAGGATATCCCAAACTTCTTTAGCGATTTTACACGTACATGTACGTCTGAATTGTTCAGGTGTGACACCGCTAAAAATTGTATTGATAGCCTGGTTATTCCAGCCTGCTTCATCTAAGTTCTTTTTCTCCCATTGTTCAGTGGGCTTTAAAATAATATCAGTACCAGATTTAACAGCGAGAGAGATATAACCTAGTACAACAGTCATTCGAACCCTCTCGCCAATAGATTTAAGAAATGCTCTCATACGAGCTTTTCAATAGGGAAAGTTTCCACCATCTAATAACGGGGGTCGAACAGTTGAGTTTCATTCTCTAAGAAATTCCATGAATGTGATTGATAAGGATCGAATACTTTTTTGAAAAAAAAAACCAGCTGTGATACCAATTGAAAAATATGATTTTTCGTTTAATTTTGAAAAATAATATTTTTAGCGATTTACCATCAATCACATCCACACAAACCAACCAAGAGAAGAACCCACAACACAGAAAATTTTACGTGGAACACCCAAAGGGTAAAAAATCACGGGGCACCCAAGTTCAAGAACCAAGCACTAAAACATGAACATAAACAAAATACCTTTACAGACTCTGTCGATTGACTCCTCATTCTTCTAGTCATAAGCTTGAATGTCGAATCCTTGTTAACTATTCTCCTCTTGATTCCTACTGCAATGAATCCTCGTAGCAGCCTTCTCCGGAAGAATCCTCTTTCGAAACTTAGAACGCTGTCTAAGCTTTGCTGTCAAATGATCTTCGGTGTTTATGATGGACAAATTGACTCTTGATATGATCTTGAAGGTCAGTAGTATTTTGTGTCCACAGTTGATTTCGTGCATCTTTAATGATTTATATATATAGATCCTCAAACCCTAGGCATCCAGAATTTGGAAATAATAAAATTGTCTGGGCACCGCTCGAGCGATCAAATGGGCGCTCGAGCAGTCCGGTGGTCGAGGCTGTCTCTCGAAGCTTTGATTGGTTCTCCATGCTGCAAGTCTGCGTCTTTTCATATTAGGCTTCAAAAGTAATCTTGATTCAGAAACAAATCTTCAAAGATGTATCTAGATTCCCTTGAGATCTTAGATAATCACACCTTACCGAAAGATACAAACTTCTTAATCCAAAAGGATTTCCTAATCCAAGGACAACCAAAACAACTAGGTTTCCTAATAAACCAACCTTCCAAATCACCTAGGATTTTTCATATAAATAAAACAATTAAAAATAGAAATTAATATGAATTAATTTTTTTACAATCTCTCCCTTGGCAAATTTAGATGAACACAACATAAAAAAAAAAGCACAGGTCATACAAAATCTTCAGAAACCAACATAAGAACCCAACATCTTTTAACTTCTTTCATTCCTTCAAAATAAACAGCAAGTGTAAGAGAACCATTAAGCCACTAGAACAAAAAGAATCAAGCCACCATAAACCAAGCATATAAAACAAAAGAACCAATAAATGTAGCAAGACCAAAAATTACTCCCCTTGTGAACAATGCATCCAAATAAGCTGTACAGCGTCCAACCAACCTTACCAACCATCAAAAACAAGTTCCATAAAAAACAATGTAACTATGCCAAAAACAAAATAATGTATCTCATACCACCATACCATCAATAAACCAAAAATAAAATGTTTTACCTGTGGCGTTGGGATTTAGGAGTTTTGAAAATAGTCAAAACTATAGAAATTCAAAGATATTTAAAAAATATTTTAACACCTTGAAAATCAACTTTTGAAAACTCTATTTTCATTAAAAATAGAGTCGTCACTTAGTTTTTGAGAAAAACTAAGAAAAATAAAAAACTAGCTTACCGATATTTAAAACGTTAACTAGAGAAAAATGATTCAGGGGCTAAGGTACGAATCGAAAAAGATGTTAAACACCCTGTTCGCTGAACCGTAAGGTTGGCCTCTACTAATCATTATTGGTTCTTTAATAAAATTTCTCAAATGCATGCACATAAAGAAAAATGGGAGTAAAGAGAAAACATTCAAAAATCAAATACGAAAAATACATAATATATGTACATAACACTCCAAATCAAAACAAATAAATGGGATAAAATCCTAAGTCCTATAGCGTGCAATTTCTAACTAAATGATACATGGAACACTCCCTCATGCAATATTCATCTATAAAAAAAAACTAATCTATCATGATTTGAATGAAAGAACAAAAATATGCAAAAATTTGTTAAAACTATCTAAACATGATTTCTTACAAAAGATAAACTAAACTATCCTAAATATGCTTTCAAGTAAAAAAACTAAAACATGCATTAATGTTAACATGATAAATTAATAAAAGAAATGAGAAATGCAAAACAAAAAGATACATAAAAAGAATTCTAAAAAAGAAAGTTCATAAACGAAGCTTATGCTAAGATGAAAAAATGTTAGAAAATGCTTATTAACAAAATAACAATCTAACTATCCACTTTTGTATTTTTTTAAAAGAGATAGAAGAAAATAAAAAGAAAAGAAAGAGAAGAAAATTACTCTTAGAAAAGAAATCTAGTTTAAATGGCTTTTTATGATTTTTGAATTTAACAAAATAAAAGAATAAAAATGAAGTACATGTTATAAAAGAAAAATAAAGCTATAGAGAAAGAAAAAAAATGGAGCTTTTAAAAGAAAAAAAAATACTAACATTAAAAAAATACTAACAAAGAATAATTAAACTAATCATTAGAAGAGGAAGAAAAAAAAAATAAAACATTATAAGAAATTTTAAACCTAATTAACAAAATGCTAGAGAGGAAAACTATACTGCCATTAAAAGAAAAGAAAAGAAAAGAAAGAAAAAATAAAAACTAGAAAAGAAATATTTAGCTAAAAGAAAATAAAATAGACTATTTGTATTAATGTTATAAGAAGAGAAATGGAAATGAAATAAAGTGCTAGTAAAAAAAAATTAAACTAACTAAAATGACAGAAATAGAATAAATGCTAGAATATTAAAAAGCTACATTGAACTAACTATTACAAGAAGATAAATGCTAGAAATATAAAAAGAAAAAAAAAGAGAAAGAAATACTAAAAGAAATTGAACTAACATTAGAAGAAAAGAAAAAAAAATGAAAAGAAAATAAAGAATAACCAAGCAATTTTTAGAAAATATGAATATAATATTAACAATTATATTCCTATGAATATTAGTGCATTGATAATAATAATTAATAACATTGTAAGTTGTAATTGTCAAAATATATTAGCACTTATTTAATAAATTAATTAAAAAAAAAGATAATGTGCTTAGTGTGAAAGTGTAAATTAAGCAATTAAAAAAAAAGATTAACTAGATGAAGAAAAGTAAGTAAGAAGCAAGGTTAACTATTGAAATGAAAGAAATACACAAGTTAAAATGAATTTAACCCGATCACTCCAAATGAGAGAAAATAGAGTTAAAAGGTTCGGGGATCCGAACAAGATACCTAGATTGTCGGAGAATCCTCAAGTCGGGAATGTGCCTCAATGGTCCAATCCTCGAGTGGTGATCCAAGCAAGGCTTTAAAGTAAGTGTCGGAGGTTCGGATCTCGGTATTTCGGCAGGGGTTCGGCGTCGGGACTCGAAATTGCTCGGCAGAGCTTCTCTCACTAAACCTCTCACTAATTTTTTGTCCTTAAAAACGTACCAGAGGTACGATATTTATAGAATTCTTTCACCAATGAGATGCTGACACGTTCTGGGACACATCAGGGTTTTTGGAGTTTGCAGCCGCTGGGTATGAACATGGCGATCGCCACATCAAAAGAAGCTTCTAAAAGATTCTACTGGCGGTCGCCATGTTGAAGGTGGAGGCCGCCATGTTGAAGTTGGAGGCCGCCATGTTGGAATTACTTGCGTAACAAGTTATTGGTGGTTCGACATAATTTCATTTGGTTTGACGATTTTGATGATTTAGTTCAAATACGGAGCTTGGATCACTTCTCAAGGATTGAGCTAAAGTACTATTCCAGATGTTTTCATCATCGGATTCACCTAAGATTAGGTGGGGTCAAATTGGGGTGTCTATAGTGGCCCCTCGTTGATATAACTTGCGTAGCAACGCGTGGAGCAAGTTATATCAAAGATCCAAAAACAACATCCATTTGTCCGAGCCGTCAATCTTAGGCCACAAACATACAAGCATGCATATGATATTGGTCGTACTTGAATTTTCATCGAGTTGCCTACGTGCCCCTTTTGCTAGGGATCAGACCAAAATGTAGTTCATGGGGCAAAATGCAAAGATGTAAGATAAGAAACATGACGCAGATGCTAACATGAACAAATGCTAACATGATGCAGATAGGTATAATGTAATGCAAACACGAGTCAGTTTAAGGTCGTAAAAAAGACCGAGTCAGTTTAGGGTCATGAGGAGGACTGAGGAATCTGTTTAGGGTCATGAGGAGGACCGATGAGTCAGTTTAGGGTCATGAGGAGGACCAACGAGTCAGTTTAAGGTCATGAGGAGGACCGACGAAAAAAATATAATATCAAACTAATAGGTCAAGTTAAGACTTTAAAAATTCAGGACGAGGTGCAGGATAGAGTTATGACTTAGATTAGATTTATCGAAAGCGAGATTAAAAGCCAAGCTGCCGCTTAAAGTTAATCTTATCAGAGAGATCGCGAATTAAATTTGGGATGAGGTGTGTGATAGAAAAAATTGAAAGCCAAGTCAAGGCTTAAAACTATCTTTACCGGGAGGGATAACCATGAATTAATAGGTCGAGTCAAGACCTAAAAACTCGGATGCCTAGCGCACTAGGGCTTTAAGAGATTTTCCTAGTGCACCAGGGCTTGGAATATAACATGCCTAGCACATTAAGGCTTAGCTAACCTAAGACGTCTTCTGAACTTAGGACCTAAATGCATTATGGACAAAGATTTGAAGAAAATCTAAGACACCTTTTGAACTTAGGACCTAGTCGCCTTTATGGACTAGGGTTTGAAGAAAACCTGAGACACCTTATAGACTTAGGACCTAGATGCCTTATAGACTAGGGTTTGAAGAAATCTTAAAACACCTTCTGGACTTAGGAGCTAGACACCTCATGGACTAGGGTTTGAAGAAAACCTGAGACACCTTATGGACTTAGGACCTAGACACCTTATGGACTAGGGTTTAGAGAAAACCTAAGACACCTTATGGACTTAGGACCTAGACGCCTTATAGAGTAGGGTTTGGAGAAAACCTAAGACACCTTACGGACTTAAGACCTAGACGCCTTATGGACTAGGGTTTGAAGAAAACCTAAGACACCTTACGGATTTAGGACCTAGACGCCTTATGGACTAGGGTTTGGAAAAAACCTAAGACTCCTTATGGACTTAGGACCTAGACACCTTATGGACTAGGACTTGGTGAAAACCTAAGACGCCTTATGGACTTAGGACCTAGAAGCCTTATGGACTAGGGTTTAAAGAAATCTTAAGACACATTATGGACTTAGATCCTAAACGCCTTATGGACTAGGGTTTGAAAAAATCCTAAGACAACTTTTGGACTTAAGACTTAGGCACCTCATGGACTAGGGTTTGAAGAAAACCTGAGACACCTTATGGACTAGGGTTTGAAGAAAACCTGAGACACCTTATGGACTAGGGTTTGGAGAAAACCTAAGACACCTTATGAACTTAGGACCAGGATGCCTTATGGACTAGGGTTTAAAAAAAACCTAAGACACCTTATGGACTTAGGACCTAGACGCCTTATGGACTAGGGTTAGGAGAAAACCTAAGACACCTTATGGACTTAGGACCTAGACGTCTTATGAACTAGGATTTGAAGAAAACCTAAGACACCTTACGGACTTAGGATCTAGACGCCTTATGGACTAGGGTTTAGAGAAAACCTCAAACTCTTTATGGACTTAGGACCTAGACACCTTATGGACTAGGACTTGGAGAAAACCTAAGACGCCTTATGGACTAGGGTTTGAAGAAATCGTAAGACACATTCTGAACATAGAACCTAGATGTCTTATGGACTAGGGTTTGAAAAAATCCTAAGACAACTTTTGGACTTAGGACCTAGACACCTTATGGACTAGGATTTGAAGAAATCCTAAGACAACGTTTGGACTTAGGACCTAGACGCCTTATGGACTAGGATTTGGAGAAAACCTGAGACACCTTATGGACTTAGGACCTAAACGGCTTATGGACTAGGGCTTAAAGAAATCCTAAGACACCTTCTAGACTTTGGACCTAGACACCTTATGGACTAGGATTTAGAGAAAAACCTAAGGATCGTCACTCGCACACGAACCTATGGTTAAAAGGATTTACCTGGCGCACCAGGAATTAGAGTGCCTAGTCTTCTAGGGCTTAAAAGATTTGCCTGGCGCACCAAGGCTTAGGGAACCTAATGGTCGTTTTACGAACCTAAAACCTAGACAACGCGTCGCATATGACCGAGATTTGAAAGAAGTTTGCCTGGTGCACCAGTGCTTGGATCAACAAACCATTGCTGAGGGCTGCTACACAGCTTTTAGGATTCACGGGCTCATATTTTCTGCTTTGGTCTTGAAGAGTGCCTCACTGTAGAGGAGTTCATCGTTACTCTTAGTCTCGTCCCACGAGAGTTCATGCTAATACCTTCTATGTTCATCATGCATCCTTGTGGTCAGACTAGACAAGAGGTTTCTTTCTTCATCCATGGGGATTCACTAGACACAAATTATGTCATACTGATGCCCTTGGTGACTTCAACTTTTAGTTGCGATGCCGTTATGTTCTGTGCATCTGTTTGCTTGCCCAGTGCCTTCTGATTTCCTATGACGGCCGAGTTAGTACTATTCTGGTGGACATTGCTGAGCAAATAAGGGCAGAAAAAGACTCCGTGTCCCTAGTTTTGGCTGAGACCCTGGTTGATCTAGATGCTATCCATCGAGGTGTAACCCTGTCTTTTGTCGGTAGTTCTCTTCTTCTCCAAGGCGAAACTCAAATCTCTCATTTTCTCCGCTCTTCTCTCATTTTGTCGATTTTTCTCAATTTTTACTGCTCTTCTCTCATTTTGCTGATTTCTGTCGAATTTTACCGCTCTTCTCTCCTTTTGTTGATTTCTCTCGAATTTTACTGCTTTTCTCTCCTTTTTCACTATCACACCTCTCCTTTTGCTGATTTCTCTCGATTCTCACCTCTTTTATCTCTTTTAAGATCTGGCTGACAGAGAAAGTAAATCTACTACAGAAATTGGTATTGAAAGGGCACAACACTGCTGTCCCTATCTATTGTCCTTTTTACGCGATATGCACCACTGAGGCAGCTTGAAGACAATATCTTTCTTCAGAGATATCACTTAGTAGTGTTCCTAGTGGTCGATCCCTTTTAATGACTTTAACCATTATGGACCATCCGAATGTTTTGCTGATTGGTCTACGACTGTCCACCAGATCATGAGGTAATTTAGTCGAGGTCAGATCATATTTCACGGCATATAGGGTCGTATTAATTCATCTTCCCTTCAGGCCCTATTTCTGGCACTGTATCTGGAGGCTTGGCCATCTCGTTTACTGATGGAGATGCAGGAGCTGCCTCACACTGAGCTCCACGAGGAGTACAAGGCTTGGTTGGTTCAGGATAAAGAGAGTAGGAATAAAGAAGACAGAGAAGAACAAGTAGCAAAGAGAAGGAAGATCTGAGAGATCTGTTTTGCTCTTAGAATTTTGTAGCTTTCTTCTTTATTTAGAGTTTGGGACTTGTGTGCCCGCCCTTTATTTCCAAAACCTTGTGATTGCAGCTGAAGTGATGAAAGTCTCATGTTTATCTAAAAAAGGTTCTCAATTATTTAAAGTTTTTCGATTCTTGCAATTAAACAATTTTATTATTAAAACTCAAAGATAAATTTGCATTGATCATTACTTGGATTCAAAGATGGCTAAAACAAATAAGGTGGCTGGACTTCTTAAAAGAAGTTTCCTACGTATCCCAAAAAGTGTAATCAGGCCGTAACGTAGTTCGAGCTCAGTTTACTCTCGGGTATTAACACTCTCCTTTTGTGATGCCTTAACTTTTGCCAAGGTCGCCCTTTGGGGTTTTCGGCCTTGCGGGCTGCTCTAACTTTTGCCTGAGCCGCCTTTTTGATTTTTAACCCAGTGAGCTTTTTATTTTATCTTTATTTTTCTCTCAAGGGTAGTATTTTTTGAGTTGATCGAGATTAACTGGAGCGGAGAACGTGTTACCATCCAGATCCTTGATGATTACAGCACTATCGGTCATAATAGTCTTGATCAGATACGGCCCGGCTCAATTTAGCTTGAACTTTTCTCTTAGATAAAAAATAGGAGCCTTGATTTCCTTAAGAACCAAATCACCTTCTCTCAGGTCTCAAGAACGCTTTGGCTATCTTCCTTGTACGTATAATAGAATTTGTAGTCTTCTTTCATCGAATAAGAAGAGTTCTTCCATCTGATTCCTTTGCCATTCTTTTGCGAGTTGAGCCACGTCTTATACTTCTTGATCCTTTCAAAGAATTTCTATAGCACTATGATATGGTGGTCTTGATCTTTTGGACTTCACAATCATATCGTTTACATACACTTTGACTTTCTTGTGTATCATGTTATGCAGCAAGGGATTGGCATCCCTTTGGTAGGTTGCCCCTACATTCCTCAAATCAAATGGTGTCACTTGGTAACAGTAGGTGCCCCATGGTGTAATGAGTGCCATCTTTTCTCTGTCTTTAGGATCCATTAAAATCTGATTGTATCCAAAAAAGCCATCCATAAATGATAGAAGAGCATTTCCCGTTGTGCTATCTACCAAGACATCAATGTGCAGCAATAGAAAGTCATCCTTCGGACTAGCCTTGTTGAGATTCTAAAAATTCACACAGATTTTGATGCATCCATCCTTCTTCAAGACTGACACAATGTTAGTCACCTATTTTGGATACTTGGTTACCCTAAGAAATCCAACGTTGATCTGCTTAGTGACTTATTCTTTGATCTTCAGAGCCCATTCTGGCCGTATCCTTCTCAATTTATATTTGACTGGTTTGGAATCGGGATATAAAGGGATATGGTGTTAGATAAAATCGGAATCAATTCTGGATATATTCTCGTATGATCATGCAAAAATGTCTTTGAATTCTTTTAATAAAATCATTAATTATTCACGTTCAACTGAAAATAAAGAAGAACCAATTTGGACAGTTTGTGGATTAATTTTATTACCCAGATTTATTGATAAAGTTTCTTCAATTATTAGTTGGGCATGCATTTCTTTCTTTTTTTTAAATTTTTTTTAATTCTTCAGGAACATTTCCTTCGAATTCAAAATTATCAAAAAGCGTACAAAATAAAACAAGCAAAGCAGGATAATTAGAACTTTCATTTATTTCATTGATATCAAAGAGAATATGAATTACAAAATCGAAAGCAAAAGAAGAGGGTGCACAGATAGATGTGCCCTCGAACTCGACATCCAACTGATCTGAATAAAGCAAAAACTTTTAAGACTCCAACTTGACTCAAGACTTGAATCATACAAATTGCAAGAATTTAAAAACCAGCTGTGACATTCGGTGCAAATGGAGGTGGAATGACCTTATTGTCAATGAGATCCTGAATGTCATGGTGGAGTTTTAGACAGTTGTCGATTAGGTGTCCATGGCTCTGATGGTATGAGCAATATAGGGTGGGATCGTAGCATAGTGGTAAAGGGTTAGGAGGCGGCATTGGATCAAGAAGATTTATCAGTCCTTTCTCGACAAGTCGATTCATGGCCGTGGTCAGAGAAATATTAAGGGGAGTGAAAATTCTCCTTGGCATTTTCAATTGGGACGGCTGGTTGTTTTTGGGAGGAGGTAATGAAGGTGAAGAATTTGGTCGATCTAATTGGAGGTTTAGAAAATTCACCTCATTAGAGCGAGATGCAGGGTTAGTGGATGAGTAAGGTCTTCTCGGCTTTTAGTTCGGCTCGACCTCCTCGATATCACCAAATTGGATTGCATCTTCTATCTGAACCCTTACATCAAACAACTGCTCAAATGTGGAGAGCGGCTATGTGATTACATAACGTTTCTGGGGGGATTATAGATTCTTGACCACTATTCTCACTTGTTCTTTCTCATTGGGCTGGTTCGTCATCTTGGCAGCTTTGCCCCTCCACTGGGTCAAGAAATTGACAAATGATTCTTGGTTCTCCTGGCGAGTTATTTTTAGCTCTCGGGTGGTTACATCCAGTTAGATATTGTAGCTATACTTACTGATAAAGGCCGTAGCTATATCTTTCCAAGTGCTGGTCTTAGCTACCTCCAAAGAGAGAAACCACCTTTGTGCGGCCCTAGAAAGTGATCAGTGCAAAAGTTGGGCTTTGAGCTGATCGTCAATCCCCATGGGGACAGAGTTCCAATGTACATTTTCAAATGAATTCGGGGGTCTCCAATACTATCAAACTTCTCAATCTCTGGCATTTTGAATTTTTTAGGCAGTTTTGCATCTGGGAATAGGCACAAACCGCCTACATCCAGCATGCACTCTTCTACTCCTTTAGCCTTTCTCGACACCTTTTCCATTCGGTCGATCTTATTTGCTAGCGCGAACTCCCTAGACTGGGCAGTGTTTTCTTCCTCAACTATCACTTGTTGAGGGTTCCGTGGTGGTGGTGGAACAACTTGTGATCCATCGGGGACCTGATTGTCATCCCAAAAGTCTTTGGCATTCTCATTTGTGTTCTCCAGCTATCCATTCACAACGGGCGTACGAGCCTAAATTGCCCAAATATGCGTCTGACACTGATTTTGAGCTTGGATCTGTTGCTCCACAGCTCTTTATATCTCAGTAACGGCTCTCATTAGAGCTATCAAGTTCACCTCATTCTCTGCCATTTCAGCTGATTCATATGGCTATTTAGATACCCTACAAAGTCTGCCTAATCTTGTCCTCACCTAAACATGTGCTGACTGTACTCTCCTCGGCCCAATGGTAAACCCACATAGAAACCTAGATTCCAAGAGCAGAATGACCAATATCAGATACTTCTTGGCTAAAATTCTAACAACAGACCGCACATATCTTAGATATCCAAAATAGCAAATCATGGACAGATAAATAATGCCCCTGTCGAGCTCATGCTGGCAGCATAACAACAAGATGACCCAGGATGACAGCTAAGGAGAAGATTAACCAAATTCTAGAGGGAAGGTTTATCTAAACGGACAGCACTCCCATGGGAAAAAATAGTTCTAGCTCTCAAGAGACCGGTTCGATCCGAAATTCTAAAGCATAACGGTAGGGAAACAGCTCGATCTAGAATTCTAAAAAAAATGGGCAGCATAACGATAAGAAACTAGCTCACGCGGGTATAAGGATCTACAGAAAATGAGCCTAAACAAAGGCGGGGGTATGGAACTAACAACCCGGGAAGAACCCGAAAGAGAGAGAAACTATCCTAAGGGCTTCAAAATAAAATAGGACATGGCCCCGAGAAGAATACTATGGCATGAAAACCAAACATGGTGAAAAATAAATCCTGGGTAAAAACCCGAAGGAAAAGCTAACCTAATCAAAATGGGATAACAGAAAACTCAGGCCAAAAATCCAAAAAAAGGACTAGCCTAAGCTGAACAAGAAAGCCTAACAATTGCAATCAAAATATACAATAAAGAAAACACATAATCCTACTAGGGTTAGCATCACCTAATGGAGAGTTCTAAGTTCACTATATGCAAAAGGCCGATTTTGGTCAATCGAACAGGGTACCTTCTGAATAAAGCTGGGTATATACCTCCCATGCAGAACATAGTCGAACGGTACACCCGAACTCTTTTACTGCACTTATGATAGTGTACAGTCAGTAAGGGTTGCCTGCCTTCCCAACAATCTCCAAAATGAATGAACGTTCAGGGCATCAGATCTACCAGGCAGGAGGGTTGAAGAACAATGCACATGCATGTGAAAATGCAAATGAGAAATTCTTATTAAGAACCAATGATGCTTTCAAGTCTAGCCCTCTTATTTGGTTTTAGAAATCAGTTCCCAGCAGAGTCGCCAAAAAATACTGTGGCGTTGAGATTTAGAAGTTTTAAAAATGGTCAAAACTATAAAAATTCAAAGATGTTTGAAAAATATTTTAATACCTTGAAAATCAACCTTTGAAAACCCCATTTTTATTAAAAATAGAATCGCCACATAGTTTTTGAGAAAAACTAAGTAAAACAAAAAAAATGGCTTACCGATATTTAAAACGTTAACCAGAGAAAAATGGTTCGGGGGCTAAGGTACGAATTGGGAAAGGTGTTAGGCACCCCGTTCGTCCAACCGTAAAATTGGCCTCTACTAATTATCATTGGTTCTTTAATAAAAATTTTTAAATGCATGCAGATAAAGAAAATATGGGCAAAGAGAGAACATTCAAAATCAAATACGAAAAATACATAGCATATGTACATAGCACTCCAAATCAAAACAAATAAATGGGATAAAATCTTAAGTCTTATAGCGTGTAATTTCTAACTAAATGATAAATGGAACACTCCCTCATGCAATATTCATGTATTAAAAAAAAAATTAATCTATCATGATTTGAATGAAAGAACAAAAATATGCAAAAAGTTGTTAAAACTACCTAAACATAATTTGTTACAAAAGATAAACTAAACTATCCTAAATGTTCTTTCAAGTAAAGAAACTAAAACATGCATTAATATTAACATGATAAATTAATAAAAGAAATGAGAAATGCAAAACAAAAAGATACGTAAAAAGAATTCTAAAAAAGAAATTTCATAAAAGAAGCTTATGCTAAGATGAAAAAATGTTAGAAAATGCTTATTAATAAAAGAACAATCTAACTATCCACTTTTGTATTTTTTTAAAAGAGATAAAAGAAAATAAAAAGAAAAGAAAGAGAAGAAAATTACTCTTAGAAAAGAAATCTAGTTTAAATGGCTTTTGTGATTTTTGAATTTAACAAAATAAAAAAATAAAAATAAAGTACATGTTACAAAAGAAAAATAAAGCTATAGGAAAAGAAAAAGAAAATGGAACTTTTAAAAAAAAATAAATACTAACATTAAAAAAAATAGTAACAAAGAATAATTAAACTAATCACTAGAAGAAGAAGAAAAGAAAATAGAACATTATAAGAAATTTTAAACCTAATTAACAAAATGCTAGAGAGGAGAACTATGCTGCCATTAAAAGAAAAGAAAAAAAATTTAAGAAAAAATAAAAGCTAAAAAAGGAACATTTAGCTAAAAGAAAATAAAATAGACCATTAATATTAATGTTACAAGAAGAGAAGTGAAAATGAAATAAAGTGCTAGTAAAAAAAATTTAAACTAACTAAAATGAAAGAAAGAGAATAAATGCTAGAACATTAAAATGCTACATTGAACTAACTATTATAAGAAGATAAATGCTGAAAATATAAAAAGAAAAGAAAAGAGAAAAAAATACTAAAAGAAATTAAACTAACATTAAAAGAAAAGAAAAGAAAATGAAAAGAAAACAAAGAAAATGAAGAATAACCAAGCAATTATTAGAAAATATGAATATAATATTAACAATTATATTTCCATGAATGTTAGTACTTTGATAATAACAATTAACATTGTAAGTTGTAATTGTCAAAATATATTAGCACTTATTTAATGAATTAATTAAAGAAAAAGATAATGTGCTTA
>JAOTRH010459587.1:0-28824 GCA_034768845.1 Heliamphora exappendiculata | reverse complement strand
TATATATATATTATAAAGTTGATCATATGAATCTATAGTACACGCAAAAGTAAGTGACACCAAAATGATTATGATAAAAAATATTTTAAAGAATAGATTGAGGAGGTTGAAAACCATCATGCAAGCAAGTAATAAAGCAAATGTAAAATAAAAGTAAAAAGAATCATACAAAAAGGATTTGGTGGAATAATTTAAATTGATGATTAATACTTGCATATCGATTGCATTTGAAAAAATTCCAAACCTGAGTTGTAGAACACTTCATAGGCTCCTCACCGACCGGAGTTTCAACCCCGGGATCCCCCTGCCCCCCTAGGCATATGACTTCCAATGTATAAAAAAAAAACTAAATGATTTAAAGATTAGGATAGGTTTAAATGTTGGAAAATAATATAAATTTAGAAGAACTTTTAATATACAATTTATAATATTATTAAAAATATTTAATTATAAAGTATGAAATAATGTTATAACTTTTTAAAAATAAAAGTAGATATATCTTTAGTCGATCAACAAAAAAATAATATATTAAAGACATTTGATTTTGTTTTTGTAAACTTTAATTCGATGTTAAAATTCTACAAAATATTATTTTTTAGTGGATAGGTAGATTGTTGAGTACTTATAAAAAGAGAATGGTAACTTTTATAGTTAGAGTGTTGAAGCTGAAAAAACATTTAATGTATATTCTCTATTAGTTTTATATTAAAATAATATATTTAATATTTATTATTTTTATCCATGCATGGTATGGTTTAATTGATAGCTATATAGTAATGAATAGATTGGCTAATATTGTTTACCCTTATGGTGTGTCGGTTGAAAATAAAAAAATTTAATAAAAGTCTCGTTTTTCAATTCTCAACTTTTAAGCATTTTGATTTTTTTAACTTTTTTAATAATAATTTTTATTTTTACCCTTCTACATATAAAATTAAACACAAATTCCAACCCAACAACCATACTCTAATTTGGTCAATTCTCTATGTGGCTTATTTGGTTTTTTAGTTATTATTTTGCCAACCAAAAAAACTTTTAATTTTTTGATTTAAAGTGACTTAATGCCAAAAAATTGATTGAAAGTCCAGTTGCCAAACAAACACATAATCTCTTTTATATATATAGAGTACACGCAAAAGTAGGTGATACCAAAATAATTATGATAAAAAATATTTTAAAGAATCGATTGAAGAGAATGAAAATCATCATGCAAGCAAGTAATAAAGTAAATGTAAAACAAAAGTAGAAAGAATCATACAAAAAGGATTTGATAAAGTTATTTAAATTGATGATTGATGGCTGCACATCAATTGCATTAGACACTGAGACTTGAACCCTTTGTGAGAGAGAAAAGAGTGAGAGAGAGAGAGAGAGAATTGATTGATTGATCTCAGATTAGGTAGCTTCCTTCCTTACTTTGATCAATGACTTCCTCAAACCCTCCCAGCTCGTTTGTAAAGCATCCATATCCCTCGGAATTTAATGTGAGGGATTTTGTACCTGACTTGCTATCTGAAGACAACTACTCGGAGTGGAAAAAACTAATGGAAGACTTCATCGAGAGACAAAATTTGTTTGGTTTTATTAATGGAACCATTGAGAAGCCGAAACAAAATAGCGATGAGAATTACGAGTCATGAAAAAAATCGAACAATCTCGTGCGGGGATGGATCCTCACTACACTATCTAGAGTGATTCGCATAAATTTCTTATTTATAGAATCAGCAAGAGATGTGTAGACGAAGTTGGAGAGCAAATTTGATCAAACAAAAGTTAGTGTTGCAACTAGTAAGACTTTTTAAATCTCTCTCTCTCTCGTTCTCTCTCTCTCTAACCCACACACAACCACTACCACCCGTATAATTTTATTCTCTTTGATTTTTTTATCTCACCATTTAAATAGTTTAGTTTTCAATTCTTCAAGTCTCCATTCCTCTTATAATTAATTATGTTAGACGAATTTCAAAGTTCTACACCATTCATATCATATAGCTTGTTGAGAGCATATTATTCTTGCAAGCAAATCAAGCTGATCGGAGATTAATAGACATATGATCGGATAACATATTTTCTATAAAAAAAAGTGATAAATTCGACTGTCGATTTTTTATATATTAATGTGATTCGAGTACGAGACTATCTATTTCTGATTTATTTTTTTGCATAAATAATCTTTTAACATATTCTACAACATGAACAGTTTAGATTAATAAAGTACATGGGCTAACTTTGGACTATATAAGAGAAAATAGAGGTCTTTCTAATTCTCTTAGAGGTGGACAACTTGAAGTCAACCAAAATGCTGAATGATGGAATGGATGGAAACCTATTAGCATATGTGAAATGCTTTACAAAGAAGAGAAAAAAGAAATAAATTAAGATTGCCTCCTTCACCTGTAAAACTAATAGGCTATGTTTGTTTTGAGGA
Organism: Heliamphora exappendiculata; assembly: GCA_034768845.1. Lineage (NCBI taxonomy): Eukaryota > Viridiplantae > Streptophyta > Magnoliopsida > Ericales > Sarraceniaceae > Heliamphora > Heliamphora exappendiculata. The sequence goes on along the minus strand of JAOTRH010459587.1, from coordinate 26,396 downwards.
TAAAAATTAGAGGGTGTGTACTTTTTCCTCAATAATAATCCTAGGATACCCGTGATAATGCATTATTATCTCCCATTTTGTCCATTTTTATGTTTGATTATTTCATGGGATGTGAAAAACTATTCTATCAAATCCTATGTTTGTTTGTAAATTGAAAAGCAAGTATTATGCATAAATGACAATAATGTCCTACACAATTCTACCGAAATCAATATGAAACAAACTTGAATAGCACATGAACACACAAAAATTGCAGCATAAGTACAACAGTAGCAAAAAAGCATAAAATTTTGTATTATGGAATTGCTCTTCTTCATGTTTTGATAACATTCTTAGTGATTCATGCAAACCAAACATTACCAGGAAGATATGCTAATTAAGTGTCTTTTCATGTTATCGAATTACACTTTCTAGAATTCAAGTCAAAACATACATAATTTCATTTGGAGCCAACATCAATCATGTATCTTCTCTCCATGGACCACTGAATCTTCTCTCTAGCACGCCTCATAGCATCAAGAACTTCGTCAACACGCGCATGGCTCTGTTTTCTCTGAAACGACAAAAACCTAATCTCTATCTTTTTTTTAAAACTTGATCTCTTTCCTTTTTTTTCCTTTTTTATTTCTTTTAAATATTATTTTTTTCTTTATACTTATCTATCATCCATCTGCACATACTCACTTCCCAAATACACAAAAAAGAAATGCAGAGATCTACATATGAGCACTTACCCACTTCTCAAATGCACAAAAATGAAATGCATAGAACAACATATGAGAAGTTATAGATTAAAATCTTGGGTTTATGGAGATTTACAAATGCACAAAAACGAATCTGAAATTGCTTAGATTTATAAAAATCTAACATTGTCTTCAACAGGAGAATATCTGCAGCGGCGCGGCAGTGGCATAGATTTGGAAATGGGAATTTTGCCAGCAATCAACCATAGAAGAGGTGAATCCTTTACCTTCTCTCTCTCGTTCACAACAAAAAAAATGAGATAAAATGGGCAAAAGATTTATCAAAATGTTATATACTCAAGGGCATAATAGACATTTCATAAGTGTACGGTTTTTCTTTTCAATTCAAGGCTTATCAGTCCTCAACCCCCAAAAGGATTGACTTATCCCACATTTATGGGATTCCTAAGCGGCTCCGAATTGTTTTTCCAGCTAGGTTGTTTGCATCTACTCATGGAATTATTTTTAATTTTGGATTTGCAATTTAATCTCAAGTTTGTTTTGCTCAAAATAAATATAGCCATAGTACCTCAAGATATTTTGTCTAGAGAAGTGGATTGATAGGAGTACATTTTGCTCAATCAAGACCTTAGCTTTATTATGTAAATTTTAGTAGAGTAAAATCTATATACAAACATGGGTAATTATTAGATAGCCTTGGAGTATAATATGACATTACGTACATAATATTTTTATTTAATTATGTAACAAAAATTACTTTGGGTGAAATAATATTAGTTAACTTTTGTTAGCTAAGTAAAAGAATAATAATAATCCATGCACTTAGTGTATATTGACTATTTCCTATGTCAAGACAATCACATAAGTAGTGTCAACATCGTATTTCAAAAATAGCTAATAATTTCCTTATAAACAGATCCCTTAGGCCTCATTTGTCTCTTAACTTAAAATTGAATTTAACCTTTTTGTTTATAGTATTGAAAAAATGGACAATTTAATTAAAATCAATTTTTATCTCATTGCTTCAAGTTACTTTTCAACAAAGATGACCATTGGATTTCGGTTTTAACTCACGATTTTAGGCCACGTTTGGATGCAAAATTATATACGGGGGCGAAACTATTTCAAAATAAAGTTTACTAAAAATAAAAAAAATAAAAAAAAATAAAAAAATAAGCAATTATTCCAAACTCCGTCTTAACTTGAGATCGTAGCATCGTTCACCGTTGCATTTTATATTATTTTTCAAAAATGGTACAAACTCATAAAATATACTAATAATTTAAAATGAATGATTCATATTAAATTAGAGATGATATGGGTTATACTTTTAAGTGAATCTGAATTATTCATTTAAAATTATGAGTAAGTTTACGAGTATATTTTATAGGTTTGTAGCTCAGCTATTATTCTTTGTATAAAATTAATGTCCGGTGCATAGCATCGGTTTATGGCAGTTAAAATAAAAAAAAGATCCAGAAGGATCTCTGTGTCGCTCACCGTTGCATTTTAATTAGTTTTCCTGCGTCTGTCATCATGTTATCTCCTCTATATATGGTTTTGGGTAAAAAGACGAAGTGCCCGAGGAATTGCTGGAGAAGTTGCGCTCCGCCATCAATGCCGACAACTGGAAGACTGTCGAGAGAATCATAGAACAATTTCCGGGCGTAATCAGGAGTCCCATCACGAAAATCTCAGATACAATACTTCATATTGCCATTGCTCAGCCGCGGAGAAACCATTTTGTGAAGCAGCTACTGGGGAAGATGACGCCTGATGATGTAAATGAGCTAATCAACGGGTTTGGGCAGACAGCACTTCATATTGCCACGAATGTGGGCAACATCGTGGCAGTCAAGCTGTTGGCGAATAAGAACCCCGACCTGCCTAATTTTCCGGACAACTGTGATTTCTTTCCTCTCAATTATGCTGCTGAGTTAGGGAACAGGGAGATGGTTCGTTACTTGTGGAAAGTCACGGACCTAGACCTAATATCTTTGATTTTTGAGAAGAATGATGAGAAGAATTTTGCTGAAGTACTTTTGAGTGAACTTATAGCAGGTGATCTTTATGGTGAGTAACTACTAACTAGTGTTTCTGTGTTTGTTATCAGCTGCGCTACGTGCGTGTGCACGAATAATCAATCATTGATCCAATACAAATAGATACAAAAGTTGAAACTTCTGAAGGAGTTGAGACTCTTGTGTCTCTATGCGCGTGGTTGATTATTTGTTGTACGTACAAATATAATTTTTTTCTTTCTTTTTTGTAACTGTTTCATACGGATTGTTTTTTTTTTTATTTTGTGAGTTTTTTTTGCCTAAAACGTTAATAAAAATATTATATTTTTTACATTCTTCTCATAAAAAATTAAAAAATATAAAAAAAAAGTATAGACTAAAAATTAAATGAAAAAAATAAAAAAAACATTTTATGCCTTTTTTTTTATTTTTAATTAAAATTTAAAAAGAAAGTTTAGCTAAACGGCCATACTTTTTAGATTTGTCTCATAATAAAGGAATAAAAAAATAAAAAATTTAAATAAAAAATATATCAAAGATAAAAAAAAAACACTTTAAGGATTTTTTTTCTCCGCAAACACACACTTAACCATGAAAAATTATACTATTAATTCCAACAAGCATTATCTAGTACTTTAGTTTTGTTTTAAATTAATATGCCACTTTCACAATTAATGTAATAGAAATCTCCATTACATTAGTGCATGTAATTAGTACAAAGGATCCAAATTTGCGTATCTCATGTTTTATGAGATTGATTATTCAATATATAGATAAAATCCATTCACCACTTGTTTCATTGAGATGTTGGTTATTTTATTTTGATGAGTATATAATTTAAGCCAATCAAACACGCTCACTCATTTTTTTTTTTATTGTGATGGATAAGATATCCAGAATAATTAGCATACATGCATTAAGAACGGCGGTTGTAGGAAAGAGAAAAAATCAAATACAGGTTCTTATTAATAAGACCTAGACTTTGGTACGTACGTACTTGGTTTTGTTATTTATTTTATGTATATTTACACATTTTCAATTGATGTTGCCAATTGTTATATTCTATCAATGCTACAGACTTTGCTCTAGACTTACTTGATCTCAAACCTGAGTTGGCATGCAAAAAAGCAGCTGATCTATTGTCTGTAATAGCTGAAAAGGGTTCTTCATTTCAAAGTGGAACCTCAACTCATGGCAAAAATGGCTATATTCGCGTTAGTCTCCCTCTCTCTCTCTCTCTCTCTCTTACTTACTTTTTTGAAGGATATTAAAGAGCTATATTAACCAAGCATAAAGAGCTATATTGACCAAGCATCATTTGAATGATATTAAAGAGCTATATTGATCAAGCATCATTACTAAAAGGGTTTATATATCCCATTTCAGTCTATGAGAATAGTATAAAAAGGTTAATAAAACACCAAAACAAGGTTGAATCATTGAATGCTTCTTCTTGATGGCCAAAAAATAATAGCTACAGAAACTACCTTGGTGTCTTGTTTGCATGCATGGCTTTGCTCTAAAATATTAGTCCTATAAATATTACTCACTTCTGAATTACAGCACCTCCATAGACTATCACAAAAGCTCTAAAATTCTCTGCAACTTATACACAATATCATTAACAAAGAAAGCTAATCCCAATTTTAGTTTAACCCAAAATGCTACTCTTCCCTTTACAAGATTGAAGATCCAGATCCTCTCCCCAACTCAACGTGGTTTCCTAGAAAACACAATCATTTCTTAATAGCCATATTAACCAAGAAATCCAAAAGGAACCATATTCCAACAATTAACTTCTTCTTAAATTTGCAGCTTGGCCACCAATTTAACAATAACTTAAAAATTACTCTATAACACATTGCCACAGAAGCTGCAGATAGCTGCATTTTGTGTGTCTAGAATCCCCCATCTTAAAAGTAGCTTAGAAGTTTTTGCTCTATGCATAACTTCCAGTTCCCTTCCGGCCATTTAAATGCTTGAACGTTTGGTGGGGGCAACATTCTTCCAAACCAAAAGGCGAATAAGGGGTTTACCAAGCACCAGAAGATCGAGGCGAGGGGCGCAACGACGAGCGACGAACGATGGGGACTGAAGCATCTCGATTCGCAGCTCTGAGATCTGCTGATGTTTTTTGATTTGTTCGCTCTGATTGCTCCTCGATCTGGAGAAGATCTTGTGGTTGAGTTTGGGGATTGCGATTTGCGATTGGATGATTCGGGGTCAGAAGGGTAGATTTCTCGCTTCTCGATTATGGCCGATGCGCTGAAGATGAAGGATTAGGGGACGACGGGGTTTTGGGGGTTCGTTTGGGGAAGAAGGGTTTTTCAATTCCTGCGCACATCTGAAGCATCTGATGCACACTTCATCCTCTGTTTTTGAGTTTAGGTCAGTGATATATGCGTATGGAAGATTAGGCTTTCAATGGTTTTTTACTTGTGCCTTCGTCTTCTCTTCATTTCTTCATCTGCTTTCACCCCTGTGTGTGCATATGCATATCTGGTTTGAGTTTTAGGTTTGCTTGTGCTTTGAATTAGTTTGGCGTTGAGATGCATAGCCGTGAGTGAAGTCGGGTTTTTACTGTGTTCATCGACAATCTACCACTGGAGATGTTCAATGGGTGGCTTAGAAGCATTTTCAATGGCTGTGGGAGAGCGCTAGATGTCTTCATGCCTGCAAAGAGAAGACTCTATAACCATAATAGGTTTGGTTTTGTAAGATTCTCAGAGGAGAAAGACGCTGTGGAGGCCATAAGAAGATTCAATGGGTCATGGCTTTTGGAGCGCCGTCTAGTTGTCCAGATAGCAAAGTATGCACCTGAGAAGATGAGTCAGAAAGAGTATTACACTATGCCACACAAGCCAATAAGAACTGACGTAGCTGACATGGTAGTCTCACATGGCTTCAAGGAAAATCACATAGAGGCCATTGAGGTAGACAGGGAGTGGGTTAAGAAATGCGCTGTTGGTATCTTAAGGGATCATAAACTAGCTTTCAGTGTTGACGATGCAATGAGAGGGGACGGTGTGCTTAGTATAAAGACGAGTTTTCTAGGAGACCTGAAGGTCTTAGTGGAATTCCCAAGCGAAGAAGAGATAGATTCTTTCCTACAAGATGGTAAGGATTGGCTCTCTAATTGGTTTAATGTTGTCTACAAGTGGAGTGAAAGGGAGTTCAATCATTCAATGAGAGTTTGGGTAAATATCCTAGGTGTCCCTTTGCACACTTGGAGTGCAAGAACCTTCTCTCAAATCGGGAAAACTTGGGGCAAAGTCATCAGCATAGATGGGAGAACAAGCTCTAGGAAGGATCTTGATGTGGGGAGGATCTTGATATCCACTGATCATGCCTCCCCAATAAACCAAACCAAAAAGCTCAAAGTGGGAGATCTCATCTTCCAGATTCAGTGCTTTGAAAGCAAGTTCCTAAGGATGCCAGTTTGTGATTACCCTGTGGTTAACGAAGTTTGTTCTCAACCTGGTCTGGATTCGGGTTCTGAACCTCACTCACCCTCTAAAGCTAATCAACATTCTAGAAGTGTGGACGTGAATGATGGAGGTCATGAGTGGGGTGATCCTGACTCAGAGGTAGAAAGAACTCAACCTCAATCCGAAGAGATGACAAATGAGTTAGACTTGGTGAGTAAGGTTGGAAACTCAGTCAGCCCAAGGTTCTTACAACGGCTACGACGATTTTCGAGAATTCAAATTGCTTAATGGAAAATGCTATTGTTTCAAAAGGAAGGTGCAAAGGTTCTGATAGAGGGGAAGGGGGGTCTTAGCTGAAAATAATATCTTTGAACCTGTGGATACCAATGGTAGATCTTTCTTAGCCATAATGGGCCCGAAGGATGTAGAAAACAACCTAGCTGGAAACTTTCTCGAGAATGGTTTGCGTAGTGACGATTCTATACAAAATTGCAAGGATCAGATGCATTTATTAGGAGGAAGGAAATCTAAGAAAAAATTGCTGTCAGATCTAGGCATTTTCAGCCTAAAGAGCGTCAGGAAGAAGGCTAAGACTAGGGTGAAGAGGTGTAGTAGGAGTGTTAAGCTCCAACAACCCATGGACCAATCTTCTCTATCTACCTAAGATTTTTTGAACTGAAACAACATAATTCGAAGGGAAGCTGAATTGGTTCTGGAAACGGGAAAGCTTTTGGGTCTGGACTACAAATGGGACGAAGATCAAATCCTCTCAGCCCTGCTAGCCACGGAAGAAACAGACGCGAGGATGAGAAAGGGGTGGGCTTCTCATACCTGAGTTCGCTTGGGGGTGCTGAGATTATTCGAGGAGTGTTGGTGTCTTCTTGAGAGGGGTCCGATGATATTTGTAGTTTGGGCAGTAGAAGGGATATGGTGTTTTGTGAAGCTCGGTCTTTCTGAGTTTTTGTGGGTGTGGCTGGTAGGTGTTCTTGAGGAAGGCGTTGGTAGGGCACGCTTTGGGCTTGGTGCGTTAGTATTGCGTTGGTCAGTAGAAGGGTTTTGGGGTTTTGTGAAGCTTAGTCTTTTTGAGATTTTGCGGGTGCGTCTGATTGGGGATAGCGCTGGAGTAGTTCTGCAAGTGATGGATCTTTTTGTTGCCCTGCTCATAGGTCTATAAAGCTTAGATGGTGTTTCTTATTTCTAATGTAGTTTTATCGAGTTAAGCTGTCTTCTTTGGTGCTGTAGGGTGTTTGGTCCTGGTAGCTGTGTTTGTTTTGTGCAGTTGGTGCTTTGTCTTCTGTCTTTTTTGTTTGGTTTGGGTCTTGTTTGGGTCTGATCTTTGCATCTTTGGATGTTTGCATCTTTTTATCTTGGCTCTTTGCCTTTTATATTATATTTTTTGCCGATCGAAAAAAAAAATTCTTCCAAACCAAATAAACAATCTTATCCTATGTAGCCTCTTGTGATTCCATATTGCGTATATAAAGAGCGTACTGACAAACTCCTAGACAATGAAGTACGAATATTTCAAAATAAACCCTCCATGCTTATCGGATACAAATATGCTTATCATGAATTGAATGTCAATCATAACCATGAAATGAATTGCTTCAACATTTGATCTTTTTTTTAATATAAATAGTACAATACTAAAATTCATAAAAATAATTCTTTTCTTACAAACATATTCTAATTATATCCGTATTCTACTTTTTAAAATTTTGTTATATCGCCATATCCGTATCATATCATATATTTGTATCTTGTATCTTTTCCCGTGATTCTTGATTCCTAGAAATTTTCTGTACGAGTGTATCTACCCTTCCCATGCATGTTTATTTGAGAAACAACATTAGGTAACTTAGTAATGTGGATAATTCCTCTTCCTCCCATGCAAATAAAACCCTTCTAAATTGAAACACTCATTCGTTGTTGTCACCTTTTCTTGTGAACGTCTCCAGTAGTGTTTCCCTTTTATTTATCACCAAACTAAATAGTCTTGGCCTATGGGGAAACTAGACATCAAATTTCTCTCCCCAACCCATGTGTCCTTCCAAAAAGAGATTATGCTTTCATCCTAACCTTAAATTGACATTATTAGAAAAATGTGTGAGTAACTATGGGGTTCTTTCTCTCACAAGAACAATGTCTTTCCAAACATTAAAGTAATTTATATTAGGATCATTTATGGCCAACCAATTGTCCTATACTCTATAATATATATAGAGCAAATGACATTTCTTCACATAGCATTTCTGTCCACCCTAAACCTCTACCACCACTTTACCAACAAGGCTTCATTCAGTTGTCTAATTTTCGGTATACCCAATCCACATCTTTTTTTGCTTGATGATACTTTTTTTTTCCAATAGACCAGATACATCTTCTTGGGTCTCAATGATTGCTCAATGATTCTTGTCTAATTGTAGCAATTTCTTTAATTGGGTTTCATCGATTTCAACTCCGCATAACACACTCTTGTTGTAGTTGATCCTTAAGCCAGACGAAACATCTTAACAATCTTTCGGTGTTGATGGCTTCTTACATACTAGCTTCGTAAATCATCATTGTGTCCTGTGCAAATTGTAGATGCTTACCGATCACCATCTCTATTACTTACCTTCTGTGCATTTTTATCTTTTAGTGATTTAGGTTCCATTTGGGATGTCTAAAAACAAAGTGAAACTTTTAAACATCCACATAGTTTGGGCTCAAATTTAAAATTATTTTCAATTTGGGTACATTTATTTTGGTTTTTCAATTTTTTGTTAAAATATCTAATTTGACTTAATTTTCTAATAGTATCTTACAATTTTCCTCCTAAGTGAAATATCATAAGGCCTTTCGGACAAGCATGCCCTAACTCTTTTTTTCTTTTTTTGTTTTTATATTGTTGTCTCATGTGTAGGTGTTCCCATAAAATTAGAAAGCATTGCAAACCTCCATGGCAGAGGAAGGGATGTTGAGAATCCTGAAGCGGGCTACAGCATTTTTGGCTTGGATGATAGCAGTAATTAGGGCTATAACATCTAATCTCATTCCATATCGAACCTCATTCCACACACAGGGCCTTATTAATATCTCAGAACTTTTTATTTTTTGACCTTTTTATTTTATAGACAAAAGCTAAAAAAGGTCATTTGGTAACTTGGTTTTTAGGATTCTTAATTATTATTTTTATATCAAAATAACAATATTGCTTTTCATTAATATATACTACTACAAATATATTAAAAGATCATGGTTTTTAACTGTGGTATTTTTCTTTTAATCATGGTTTCTAAAGCGTGATCTAAGGAGGCGTGAATAAAAGTCTCTCATCTTTAATCACAATTTAGAATCGTGATAAAAAGTCTATAAAAACTGTGACTAAAAATTAAAAATTGAGGACATTCAAGAGAGAAAGGAGGGTGTTATTTTCTTTTTATTGTTTGTTTCATAATAATTAATAAAGGGAAATGGGGTGTTGAATACATATTTACTTTTCTAACTTTTTTTTATATCAACTTAAATTATTATTTTCAATATAAATAAAAAAATTTATAATTAACATTATAAAAATAATCGTATTGATCTTTTTACTTTTCCTCCGTTTCCTTCCAATTTTGGAAGGATAAAAAAAATCTCGAGGACGTATCATTTTACCCCACACTGCCCTTTCATCTAGTCTCCTCCCCCTTTTAAAAAACAACCCAAACAGTATTATAACTAACTTTTTTCTTTTCCTTCAAACCTTTCAATCCAAATGAAGGTTTAAAGATCTCATTTATTTAGTAAATGAGATGAAAAAAATATATTTAATATCAGTTTATTTATTAAAATAAGATTGTAATTATTCAAAAATTTTTTATCTCATTATTTATAAAACCAAGATCTTTTTAATTTATCTTGTGTGATCTTTAAGAAATATTGTAGTAGTATGCATTAGAATTAACTTCAAATATGTAAGAACATTAATTTCATCCTACCATACCAGTCCATATTTGAATATGTAGGAAAAAACTCCAAAGTTAGTCTTTTTAATACTTTTTCGACGAGAAATAGAAATTACTTTGTTATTTTATTTTATATTTTACATTTTAGCCCAAAAGGCTAATTAAGAAAAAAAACTTGGTTTGCCACTCTGGGACATACATAAACATCGAATGAAATTTAAGATTTTAAGGAACTTATCCTCTCGACTATAATTGAAATTTTTTTTTTGTCTCAATTTTTTATATTTCATTTTTATAATTGTAATTACTCGTCAATTAATATTGCCCCTTTTGTATTATATCATCTTACTCTTATTAGTCACATGCCTTATAAAGTTGACAAATTACCGTCACCCCACCATCTACCTTGGCTCACCCCGCCCTTGCCCTTGCCTAATAATATACACTATCGTAATAAAACACTACAAATGGGGCCTATTTTGCCTAAATTCTAGCTACTTCTCATTGTTGTGTCGAAAAGTCTCAAATTTTTACTTGATTAGTATTATTGATGATGCAGAGAAGCAGAAATGGAATGCTATGTTTTGGGACATCGCTGAAATATTTGGTAGGAATTGGGTGGATTGCATTTTACATTCATGTTACCCTAGACTAGGAGTAGTTACTTTTCGTTGTTATCACATCTTTCAGCAAACCAAATAAAATTGATATTTGATTTTTTTAAACATTACAGTGCCCCCGATGAAAAAGATTGGAGAAAAAAAGTTAATTCACAATCAAGCGCTTAAGCTTGTCAAATTGCTTTGCATGGAAGTTGAGAAGTCAAATCCCTCAAATATGGACGAGATATTTATTCCAATATTGTTCAAGGCAACATCCATTGGGATTAACGAAATTGTTGAAGAGATTTTTATAGCATGCCCAACTTTAATTTATCAGACTATAGCCAAGGATAAGAACATATTTCAATATGCAATTGAGTGCCGGCAGGAACACGTATTCAACCTCTTATATCAAATAAGCTTTACTTGGCAATTATTTTCATTTTCGGACCTATCATCTAATAATGCTCTACATTTGGCTGGATATTTGGGACCTAAACAGCAACTCACCCTTAGAGCCATTGCACCCGGTGCAGCTTTACAAATGCAACGAGAATTACAGTGGTTCGAGGTAATGTTTCCTTCTACAACCCAAAAAATAACATAGTAAATCAAACGACCTCATCATTTTAGAGCATATATATTAGTCAACTAAAATACTTGTCATTGTCAAGATGTAGCAAGAGGCCATATAAAAAAACTGCATTGCTTAGCTTTATTTCTTACCAAATTTAGCAATGGCAAGCTATTTGTTGTACCAATTTTGTCATCATATGATCACTCTTTTCTATCATTGATTTGATTGTGCTAAATGTCACATGGCTCAAGCCATACAATTGATTCAGCTGTTCTAAAATGTGACTTGCATATACCAATGGAATAATGTTCCTAAAATTAGAAGTTTTTCTTTTCTTTTGTATTAGCTTACTGAAAATTAAAATATGTAATGCTATGGACTTTCTCCATTACCACTCATGTTTTTAGTCATCAATCTTTCTCGATTGAGCTATCTTAGGACAACCCTCTATGAATCGGATTAGAAGTCATTAAAGTTTCATGCTTTCTCATTGACAAACGACCTGGATTATTATGTAGGTAGTGAAAAGATTATCAAGACGAGAAGACTCGGATATGAAAAATGCTAATAATATGAGACCAGAAGAGGTATTCACTGAATCACACCAAGAATTGGTCAAGAACGGTGAACGCTGGATGAAAGATACGCCCAGTTCATGCACACTTGTTGCAGCTCTCACTGCCACAGTGTTATTTGCAGGTGCCATTACGGTGCCAGGCGGAAACAACAACAGCGGCTACCCGTACTTTTCAAAAAAAAAGGCATTCATAGTCTTTGGAATATTTGAGGCTCTTGGTCTTTTTTCGTCCGTCACTTCTGTGTTAATGTTCTTGGCCATTCTCACTTCTCGATATGTAGAATATGATTTTCTCTATGCCCTTCCTAAGAGATTAATTATCGGTCTTTTGACGTTGTTTGTCTCCATGTTGTCCACGATGGTTGCCTTTGGTGCCGCTCTCTATCTATTGTTTGGACATAACAAGGCATGGGTTCTTATCCCTACTATTATATTGGCCAGTCTCCCCGTGACATCATTCGTAGCCTTACAATTCCCTCTCCTTGTAGAGATAATCAAATCCACCTATGGTCCAGGCATTTTTGGTAAGCAAAGTGACCGTTTGCTTTGTTAAGTCAAACATTGACAATGAGAGTAAAAAGATATATATGTAGCTCAATGATTCTTATTATTTCAAGGGGCCTCAAAAACAAGAATATGAAATGTCTTGTGATTTTGTGTACCTATTGGGTATTTGTATTCATTTAATTTGTAACTTGTTGGAATTTACTCATTTATTCAAACATTTTGCTTTTAATAAAATAATTACGATTGATACACTCACAATCATTAAATATTAAAGGAGCACACACATGTAAGAGAGGTCTATTGCACCGAAAGGAGCAAGTGTCCCACGTTAGGTGGTAAATAAAAAGTAACAAAATGATGGTATATGTAGTTTTATTGTTAAAGAAATTATATTGATTGCATGACTAATAAATTAATTTTTTTTGTTAGTTAGGTAGTACATCAATCTGTTTAAGAAAATAACTTAGTCAAAATGTCAGTCGTTATTGCACAAAAAATAAAGATTTATAAACTAAGAAAAAACTACCATTCAGGAGAGTAGTGGTGAAGACCATATATCGTTTTAATAGAGACTAATAGACTTAATCGCAATTTCTAACAACCAAATTCAGTTATTTAATCAAAAGGATGATTGTCATTTTATTTAACTAAAAATAGAAAATGAATAAAAACTAAATTTTAAAACTTTGACTGATATGGAGAGAATATCCTAAGGTTTTGAGTATACCTAGCCAAACAGTTTAGATACGTTAAGATTTAATAACTTTCTCATCATTCAACTTAACCCCGCTCCACTTCTGGCTACAAGCCTGAATCGAGTTATCAAAAAGGTGCTTGATCAAAGCCTCGGCATAACCTATCTTTCATTGGCACAAGCCATCCGTATAAACCCTGCACGATTTGTCTTGTCATAGAATAAATAATCTTAAGTTTTTTAATCAAATACGACAAAGAATAACAGTTGTATAATATTACAATTACAATCACAAAAAGTAAAGCGTAAACTTGAATAAAGTGATAAAGTTCATTAATTAAAACTCAACGTCTATAAAAATTATACAACGAGTTGAATCCGATATTGAAAGAAACTAAAATCTTAACTACAATCTAAATACCAAGTTAGGGTTTTGCCAAACCCTAGGAAGAATAACCTATCCGCTCATGTTGTGGCTATAACCTATGGAAGTTGAAGAAGAGTCGCCTCTCAGTTACCATTCTTGTCGTCTCGTTGTCTCCTGAACCCTAGCAATTGTCTTCCATGTGCCTTTTTTCTCTCAATATCTATATGTTCTTTTTTTTGAGCTTTGCCTCCCTTTTATAGTGCCTTCCACGTCCTAAGTTTTAAAATTTCGTGCAACTAATCCCTACGAATCGTTCGGACGAAATATCTTTAGACAAAATCGTCTAGACGCTTGTTCGAACGAGATTCTTTCTATCTGAAACCGTCAGATGCTTGTCTAGATGAAATTGGTCTTAGTGTATTTTGCTCTTTTCTCTCACTTTTTAGCATGCTTTTGCACCTTATTGCCTCCTCCTATGTTTGAATTGAAACACTTGTAAAAACGAATTATTGAATACAAAATCAAGAATTTGCTGGTGTAAATTATAGGATTTGCACGATGCATTTAAGAACCGATCATGCACCAAACTTATACTTTGCTAGTCCTCGAGCAATGCAAAAGAAAAGAAAAACTAAATACAGCCCACACCTATTTTGAAAAATTTAAGTTAAAAATATGAAGTTCCTACCCCTTACAATTAATTCCACAACTAGAAAAAGTGGTTTTGCGTCAAATCGATGCCGTCAGAAATTATGCTCTTGCCATCGCAAAAATCTATTTGCGTCGGCATTACGATGGCAAAATGGGTGAGGCAACTGTCCGGTTAGCAAAAAGGTTTTCGCAACAGCAAGTAGCAGCAGTCACAAATGTGTCCAACAGCAATTTATGCTTTTAGCGACGGAACATTTCCCGACATAAAATACTTATTAAAAACATATTCTTGTCGTCGCAAATGTTAGCGACGACAATTTATTCTTTTAGCGACGTACATTTGCTAACGCAAATACTATTTAAAAACATGTTTTTGCATCTTGTGCGTGTGCCGTCGCAAATATTATTTTAAAAATATAATTTTTGATACCGCATGGGTGTTGTCACGCCCCATACTCGGGCACGTGAACTAAAACCACTATCTCATATCAAAGGTTGGTTGGATGAAAACCTTTATGAAGGCATACATTTTAGACTTGTAATTTATTCAAAAGAGATTTTACACTTGGGATCTTCAAATAAAATTTGGTTAAGAAGGTAAAAAGAAAATTTTCATTTCTATAGCAGACCGCTCGATCGGTCATTGACTGCTTGCAGTACTGGGTGCTCTACACTGAGAAATTAGCAAAGTTTCACCGCTAGATCGATTCATCGAGCGATTTGACTCTGAACCCTTTTTCTCAAATCCAGATTTGATTTCTAACTTCCAACTCAAAATCCACAACCATAACTTAGGAAAATATGCTATCAAACAAGCTTCTAAGCATTCATTAGACTTGATATTCAATCAAAATTCTCCATAGAAACATAAAATACAAGATTCAAACACTCAAACAACTTCATTCATTCACCAAAATTTCATATTTTCTTAAATTCTTTAAACAAGAGACTTAGAAACAAACAAACACATGATACTCCAATTCTCTCTTAACTTTCTTGCAATCGTATTATTCCGAAATATTCATATTTCATCTCTAATGAGGGTCTTCTTTACATTTTTCAAAATAAAAGATTTACAAGAATTATCAGAAAACATAAACATTCTTTTCTTCCTCCGCAAGATCAAAACATTCTTCAATCCTTTTCTTGATTGTTCAAACCTGAAAAACATTAATCGACAAACATGAGCCGAAACTCATAGGATAAAGACGAATATAAGTGCAATGCATGACTTGTGAGGTGTGAATGATCATGATATTATGCAATAACCTTCAACTAGTCTCCTTACCAATTCTGAACTCATCCACCCTTTTGGTTTTAGAAAACATTTTCATCTCTAGTATTTGTTTCTTATGAAACCATTTGTATTATCTTTGATTTCCATTTGACCCATTAATTCAATATTGAACCAACGCTATGACAATCATAGAGCTAGTCATGCCCAAATTATTCATATCCACCATTGGTTCATTATTCAATTAACCACCCATTATCCATAATCAACCCAGGAGTTTAACTAATCACAGGTTCCTCTCCCAATCCAATTCTCAATCACAATTTATTAGGCATTATACTGTTCTATTTTCAGTTCCATGACATAAGTTTCATATCAATTCCCTTTTTACTATTCAACAATACAACTATCAATATTGACTCAAAGTGATATTTTCCACACAATAATCTTAGTGTAATTCATAAACATAACATAATTTGACAATTCTCCCATGTTTTTCAATTACCCAATCAATTAATTTTCCAATTTCACATCACTAGGCCTTAATAACCCTTCAATAATGAAATTATTTCTCATCATTCATGTGTTTAACTCACTTACCCAATTCATGAGTTAGAGCAATAATTTACAACTCATGTGTTCCAAGAAATTAGGGTTTGAGGACTAGGTTACCAACTCAACCCCATTACAAGATTCAAACCCCTGATTTGCCATTTAATGTCCAAATTCAACAATAGAGCACAAAAATTCATGCACTCAACCATATAAGTTCAAAAATATAATCACATTATTCATTTATCAACTTAAACTTAGGTTTTCTTAAAGTTTTTGTTTACTTTCATAAAAATCAACACAAATCAACGTAGAACACCCAAGTTAGTTTAGATCCTACCTTAATTTGCTCCAACACCTTAGGATTCCACCAAATTCCTCCTTCTAGGGTTTCGGTCACCTTGGGGTTTTGCCTCTTGGTGCTTAAACTTCAATTTCTTTGCTCTTTAGCCCTAGCTCCTCCCTTAATAGCCTCAAATTAGTAGCTAACCTTGCCCAATTTTAGTGAGAGAGAGTGAGAGTTGGGCCAATTTTTTTTTCATGGGAATACAAAGGAAGGGAAGAAGAAAGTAGAGAGAGAGAGAGAGAGAGAGAGAGAGAAAATTCTAGAGAATTCTCCCTTCTCCTGCCAAACTTATATCCATGTGTCGACAGACCACTTGATCGGTCTTGTCTTGAATATGTTTTGTTGATTCTTCCATTTATGCGTCAAAACATTCGGATTAATCCAAAATTGATATCTAATAAGCAAAAGAATCATCAAATCATAATAGTCCACTCGAACGGTATTATCCAAGTCATCTCATGTATTCAATTACGTTAATCACTTAAATAAAAATGTTCTGGGCCTCCACAACCTTCCCACTTGGGTAATTTCATCCGCTAAATTCGACCCTCGTCACGATTCAAATAATTTTGGATGCTTAGTGTGACGCCCCGTCATTCGGGCACGTTGGGACATACATAAATATAAATAAAGAGATATTCTAGCCATTCATTCATATTTACATATCATAAAAGAGTTTTGAACTGTTTAAAAGTACATAACGATTACAATTTCACCAAGAGTATTCAAATATTACAAAGGTTGCAGGGAAACTGAACAAAAGAATAAAAGCAGATGTCTCGAATCCTCAGAATACATTAGTGGGGTCCACATGCTCCTGGAACTCACCCTGCTTTTCAAATTCTTCTTCTCCCTCTGGGAAGACTTTCTCCAAGAACTCCTCCTCACTTGTGGCACGAATGCCATGATCCAAAACCCAATAAAAAAATACTTTAAACCTTCTAATCAATCTCACGGCACAAAATTTATCACAACACAAGCCAAATAACACTTAAGCACACTTTAAAGTCATGGAGATAGAGAAATTTATAACAGGGTAGCAGATAAGTTAATAAACATGTGTATGAGATGTCGTGTATACAATGCAGATGCCCAACCTAACATACACCTAAATCATAACAGGAATTCTATATCAAAAATTACCATAATAGATTTTTACGGGTCATTGATCACCAAAGCCATCATCGCGCTTTGATGTGTATAGTAAATGTAACGACCCGATATGTGTTTATTTTTATGATTTTATGTTTTCGGTTAAGTAAGGAGACGGAATTAAATTTGGACGTAGGCGTTATAAAATGTTGCATGAGTGATATATGTAAGTGAAATTGAGATATATGGTAACAACTGATGTTAATATGGCTGTGCTAATAAATAATTCAAAATATTAAAATGTGATCAAAGTTGGAAGTTTGAGATGAATTGTAAGGAATTTTGTAGAGTTCTGCTCTAGGGGTCACCGCTCGAGCGGTGGGGGCCCGCTCGAGCAGACCATTGAGAAATATTTAGATTCTTCTCGAAGGTTGGAGATATTTGAAGGTTTATATATATATATATATACACCCAACCTAGCCCTTTGGCCAGACCCACGTGAGATCTCCCCTTTCCTCATTTCTCTTCCCCTTTCCTCTTCCTATTTTCTCTATCTCTAGAGAGACAGAACAACATCCTATATGGAAACCCTAGATCTCTACAGCCCAAATGGGAGATTAAAACAAGATTGGGAGCAAGCAAGGAGGGAGATCAAGCTTTGAAGTAAGGAGATAGAAGATTGAGCTTCAAAGAGTCAAGATAATCTACAATCAAAAACCTAGAAGGAAGAACTTAGAGGAATCTCAAGCTTTTGAGCAAATCCGAGGTATGATTTAGATTCTTTCATATGCGTGTGTTGATTTGAGTTGATATTTTGATTATATGAGTAAAATATTGTAGATTTCATGCATGAATTAGAGGATTGGTAGAGTTATATGGAAGTTGAGGTGGGTTCTAATGAAGATTTGAGTTTTTGAGAAATAATAAACCATGATTTGAGAAATTATTACATAAAAAGGGTTTATAAAACTTGAATCCAATGTTTTAGGGATGAAAATTTAGGTTTAAGACATGTTTGATGAAGGATTATGGATAATGAAGCTTGAAACTCAAAACAGGGGAAAATCTGGGATTTTCTCGGGCACCAGTGCGGAGCGGAGCCCTGTCCGCTCGAGCGATCAACTGGCAGAGAGTTGAGCGCTCGAGCGCTCGACGTCCGCTCAAGCGGACTGATTGCGCATGGCCAATTTTGTTCGATCATATCTCTCTCATCTGGACTCCGAATTGGTCGTTCTTATACTCAAATTGAAGCCTTGGAAGTCCTCTTTCTAACAAGACTACTCTAAAAAAAATTATTTTGTAAAAAAAAGTTATGATCAAAATAGTGAGGGTTAGTCAAAATTTTAACAGCATTTTCACCCGTTTTTAGCCGAATATTTTGGAAAAAACATATTTTCAGTCATATTGGCCATTTTTACTAAATTTTTAGTCCTTTGAGCTTGTGGAACATTTATAAATATATCTAAATTGAGTTGGGATGCATGCATTGGACCCGTTGATTGAGTCTTCTTTACACTAAATGTAAGTTTCGAATTAATATATGTATACGTATGCATGATGGGTGTATTCCTTTTGAATTGAGGTGATCATCTTAATATCAATTTTGTGTTATGGGTATGTGATAACATTGTGATATATGAGAAGTTGGTAACACTGTGATTTATGAGAAACGGTGTAACGAAAGTGGCAAAATGAGCTATTGCATAATGAAAGTTAGGAAATGAAAAATTGTGTACTGAAAATCGTGATGGCAATCCAAGCTTGGAATTTTAATGATGTACTATGGTAATGAGTGGGAAAGGAACCATTTGTGAGTCGGACTCTCAGGTTGTGAAAATGAATCTAATTAATATAAAATGAATCGTATGAATTAATGTGAAATAAGTTGGGCTAGCAGCTCCGCGGTGAAAGACCGAAAACTTACGCAAGATGGGGACCACATGCCCATGGGTTAGTCCCCGAAATGTGGTATTGTTTCGTGGTGAATTATAGAGCTATCTATTACCCAATGGCTTTGCGTAGCCTATTGGGATTAATAGGGAGGGATTTTTATAAGCTGCACCTGACATCGGTTCATTAGAGGTGATACAATTTTGTGAAAATCGGGAATGAAAAATAAAAGATTGATGAATGGTAAAGAAATGGATAAATGGAGATAAGTCTGGGTGTGCGTGAGTGTGTGTGTTTAAAAGATAAACTTGGTGAAAATGTGCATTTTCTTTGGTTACACCCATCAAACCTCACAAATCATGCATTATACACGAGTTAATCTTTATCCTACGAGATTCGGCTCATGTATATATGTCAAACACATTTCAGGTTCTGAAGAGTGGGACGACACCAAGGCTGTGGAAGCTTTTGGGAAGGGCCAGTAGATGGAGCTATAATGTCATTTGTTATTTTTTGTTCTTATTGTACATTGAACAAGAAAGTGATGTAATTGAAAATGATAGTCAATGTTGTATGTTATTCTAAACAATGTGATAAACAAGAAAATGTAATTTGAAAACTTGATTCGTTCTGTTAAATCTTTTAAATGATATGTACAATATTTTTTAAGTTCTTGGGCATTACTTTTGATCATGATTTATGTATAATGAGTTTTGGGGGTTAGTTCACGAACCTGGGTTTGGGTCGTGACAGAATGGTATCAGAGCTCTAGGATCGAATACCTAGGAACCGTGGGGAGTAACCATGACCATAGTATGTGACCTGTTTGACGAGGTTAGGCACCACTACACGGCATGAGTTGTGTGCTTGCATGGGTTTGCGATTGATTTGTGTTGCGCGTGTTATGTGTTTATATGAGCATGGAGGGTTAAGTCTTGGGGTGATGTGGCATGCCATATGGCGTTCGATTAACTACTTTGGGGTTCAAAATAGAAAAGCGTTTGGCCAACGTTCTTTCTATGAGAAATCTGAATTAGTTGCCCGAATTTTCACATTGCTCTGGGACTTTCCCTCGGTATGTGAATATGTGTTGGTGTGATGTGGCTAGGTGTTGGGTGATGTATTGCTTAGCACTAGGAGGTTTAGTGGTGTGTTGTGATGCTCTTGTTGTTAAAGTTATGCTCGTGGGGGCTAAGGTGAGTTGTGGTTTGAAAGGTGGTGTAGGTTGTGGAAGTGCAACCCGATGATTAGTAATTATGGTGGGTGTAAGTTTGAGAAATGAGCAATGACTGTTCAGAGTTTGTTGTATCCATGTGAGTCGAGGGTGACCGTAGTTAGTTGTTCATTATGTGTTGAGCTACCAGTGGTTTAACGAATAAGTATGGTAGATTGTTTGAAACCCCTTGGAGGTTGTTGGTTATGGATGGATATGAGGTGTGATTTTAGGTGCGTTGAAATTATGTACGCCATGAGCCATGTACCCCAAGATTGGGTATGGACGGGAGCATAGTGGATGGGAGCGTAATAATCTCCATCCTAAAGTGTGTTAGAAAGTCCGTGCTTAGGCACACGGGTGGGAGTGTCCCTTATCCTAAGGGGTGTTGCTAATAACTACCATGGTATTTTGTGATTTTGAAGGTTAGATTGATGACCCTTGTATTTCCTTTATGGCTTGATGCTAATTTGTGTTTCTTGATAAAAGTTGAAGGCGTACGTGGAAAGAGTATGTGAATTGAAGATGTTATCGATAGATTGGTTGTCGAGTGATGTGTATGTACGTAAGAAGAGATATAAATAGATAGTAGTTGTGATGTGATGAAAGAAGATTCGAGGCTGTTTAGGAAGTTTCATAGAGAAGAGTTTTGTGACCTGGGTCGTCGTTCTCAAGAGTAGGAGATTATGTGGAATGTACGGTGTATGGTAAGAATGTGAATGTGAGTGTATAAGGCCTATGGGACAGGTGATAAATGTTTTTAGTGTGGCCGGCTTGGTCGTTTTAAGACAACGTATTGATAGGAAGAGATCCCTTAAGAGGATTGAGTGACATGACGCGGCCCTATGAAGAGATGTCATATAGTGATGCGAGTATATGTGATGTTGTCTTTGGTGATTAATCGGTGAGGGTCTGGTGGGCGCGTGCGATGTATCGTTGGGATGTGAAGGAGTGAACGATAGTTAGTGTGTTTGAGTAGAGATCTAAGTGTTAAGACCTAGTGTGGCGAATGATATACACATTGTGAATGGTGGTTGATAACGTTTGTACGATAATGGCAGATGTCTTTATAAAGACTTGTGGTTAATCTTCTCTTGAGCCGAGTGTATAATGGTTTCCCTAAAAGGTAATGACGTTGAGTAAGAACCTAGCATTAGTTCGTGGTTTTCCTAAGAAGAAACATGTTTCATAATTGGTTAACCGATGTGATTGTTCGTTGTTGGTACAAGTAAAACGTTGGGGTTGTAAGAATGTGGATTCGTTCGCTTACGGTTTCTTGAAGGTTCTGTTTGCTTTACCCCGTGAGCCCGAGCATTTGGGAGGCATTTCTGGAGATGTAGTTTGATTTGTACGAGGTATCGGTAGCTTTAGTTCTCATTGAGTGAGATCCCTAAGAAAGTTTAGCGATTGAGTTATTTGCGTGATGAGATTTTCGAATATTAGTTATGTGAGATTCCTATAAGAATCCAGGACCATGGTTTAGTTGTTACCCTAATAATTAGGAGATTGTGTTTGGAAACGTGTCAAAGATATGAGGTTTAAAAAGAACATAGAAGGGTTCGATGGTGTGGTTGGCCTAGTTCTAAGATGACGTGTTTTGAGTGTGATATGTTGAGATTGCTTGTATCCGACCATAGGTTCACAGAAGGGTATGTTGTTATTTGCTCAAGGAAAATGAAGTGTGGAGTAATAAAGTTTAGTAGTGTACCGTGTGATTTGGATGGCTTAAGGAAATAGCCGAGAAATTGTGCATTAAGATGTCGACGATAGATGCGTGCCTGGGAAGTGGAAGTACTAGAAGTGTTTGCATAATAGTGGAAGTTAGTAGTAACTTTGAATAAAGGAACTCAGGAGTAAATTTTCTCTATTTGGGTGCCGTGCGTTTCCCGTGTAAGTTGCTTGGATAGTGGGTTTAAGGCTATGACATGACCGTGATTTATCTAATGGAAGTTAGGCCAGCAAAGTGTAACCTCGTGAAGTGAGGTTTTAGCGTGATGGAAATATTAACGTTGTGTCTCAGAGTATGACGAGTGATGAGTTTGTAGTTCTATGGAATGTATGGTACAAGGTATGAGGATTGACGATGTTCCCGTGTGTGTGAAAATGAGGTCTAAGAGTTATGAGCTTAAGTGCAGTGGATGACCTAGGTATCATGATCGGGGTTAACGGTAGTTGTGTGGCCATGAGCTATGCAACCTCAAGGTGAGATTTATAGAAATTTGTGAAGACTAAGAGTTGGTGGGAGTATGTTGAGATTGGGTCATGATTTCTAGTTGTTTAGGAAAGATGGGAGTCTTAGTGGATTGGTATTCGTCTAGTGATCCTTGAGTATATACCTGAGGTAGAGGTACCTCCAAGTTGGGTAGTCGAAAGACTGAATTCCTTGTGAGCTTTCTGGATGGATATAAGTGCGTAGAGTTGCATTTTCTCTGAGATTGAGTTGGTAAACTAGGAGTATTTGTCTTGTGGATAAGGAAATTAGCGTTGAGACATAGAGTTCTACCTATAATGATCCACTGTATATCGTTAACTGTTGTATGCAGCGTGTTTTAGATTATGTGGGTACAGTTGTGCCTCTAGCTCTCGACAGAGTGGGAAATTTGTTGGAACCTTGTGGCTGAGATATTCAAGTGATGTGCTTCTGATATGCTCTCGTGAATTTGGGTCTGTGTTCAGTTTGGAGCTTTGGATTACTCTGGATTCTTAAAATGCGAAGAATAATATGACCATTTAAAGGAAAGGCGCAAATGTATGTGATAGTGTGGATGAGTGGAATAATATAAATGTAGAAGACCAATAATTAAACGGTTTGGAGCGTTATAGATTCGAGAGACTGATGGGTATGTGTATGGTGTCATGAAGGAGGATGTGATTCAGTTTGTATAGGTAAATGTCTACCTATGAGACGTTTAACTCATGTGGTGTGCTCAATCTTAGTGGCTCACGAAGTTCGGGTAACAGTGTTAGTTTCGATGGTTGAAGGGCTAGAGTGACGTAGTGCAAGTAGCAATATGGTTTGTGATCGTTAATTAGTCATAAGGGCATGGGTAATTTTTGGGGTAATATGTGTAACCCATATGAATAATGTTTGAATTTGGGAAACATGTGTTTGGGTTAGAGGAGTAGTGCTCGATGTACATTAGAATACAACTGTGTACTAAACTGAGGTTCGAGGAAGTTGGGAGAATCTTAGCGGAGGTAAGACCTGTGACGCATAATGCTGTGGTTGAGAATATTTCTTCTTCGGGAAGGTGTATGTGAGTAAGACGATGATCATAGAGGGATCGTCGGAGGCTAGTGTAGAAGTGGTTGACTTTAGCCCTGATGTTAAATTTTGTCGTCCAGTGACCTGACTCGTTTTGATTTAAAGTGTTTAAAGGTTGATTTTTGGTTAAGAATTGACGTCAGGATGAACAATGATTGATGGATGATTCTAATATTTGTGAAATATTGATGTTTGAAAGTCGAGCCTGATGGTAGTGTGACACTTTTGGAAATAAAGGCGTGTTAGCATCTGTATTACGACACGGTGATATGATCTCTTGTATTGGGAATTTTCAGTACTCTTTTGGAGGATCGTTGCTGTAGACGCAGCTATTTTTGGTATAGCCTTGAGTCATATTGAAACTATGAGAACATATATTAAGATTAAAGTAAGGTTTGGTGTGACTGGAGACAAATTTCGAGGACAAAATTCCCAAAAGGGGGGAAAGTTGTAACGGCTCAATACGTGTTTATTTTTATGATTTTATGTTTTCGGTTAAGTAAGGAGACATGATTAAATTTGGACGTGGGCGTTATAAAATGTTGCATGAGTGATATGTGTAAGTGAAATTGAGATATATGGTAATAACTGATGTTAATATGGCTGTGCTAATAAATAATTCAAAATATTAAAATGTGGTCAAAGTTGGGAGTTTGAGATGAATTTTAAGGAATTTTGTAGAGTTCTGCTCTAGTTAGTTGATTGTAAAGGTATGGGCGATTTTGGGGGTAATGTGTGTAACCCAAGTGACCAATGTCCGAGTTTGGCAATATGTGTTTGGGGTGGAGGAGTAGTTCTCGGTATACATTGGAGTTTAATAGTGAGTTAGGCCATAATTCAACAAAATTGGGAGAATCTTAACAGTAGTAAGACCTATGACGTATAATGCTATAGTTGAGGATGCTTAGTCTTTGGGAGCGTGTATATGATGTGAGATGGTGATCATGGAGGGATAGTCGGTGATCAATAACGGGGTGGTTGACTCTAGCCCAGGTGATTAATTTCGGATTAGAGTTAGTGTCATGGCAAATGATGAACTGTTTTAGATTGGTCAAGCCCGATATGAGTATAATTCGATGGATAAGGATGATTCTAATATTTGTGAAATATTGGTGATCGAAAGTTAAGTATGATAGTAATAGAAGTGTGTTAATGTCCTTGAGTCATACCGCTTTGAAAGAACAATAAGGATTACGGACTGAGAAAGATGCTACGTAGATCGAATGACTAAAGGAAGGTTTGGTGTGACTGGAGACGAATTTCGGGGATGAAATTCCCCAAGGGGGAAGTTGTAATAGCCCGATACGTATTTACTTTTGTGATTTTATGTCTTCGGTTAAGTGAGGAGACAGACTTGTTGACACGTTCCATGCGTTCATCGATTACGATCGACGACGAGTTTTCTTGTGTACTCTAATTGGAGACTCCTTTTATTTTGTGGGGGATCGAGATGATGGCTTGATGCCTCGGTCTCGTGACACAAGGAATTCTGGAAGTTTAAATCTACTCCTTTCCACACTCTTAACAAGAGATGATCTTTCCACTCTAGGAGAATATCCTCAAGTTGTGTGTGAGTTCCCTGATGTATTCCCAGAAGAGTTATCTGAATTACCACCTCATAGGGAAGTAGAGTTTTCTTTTGAGCTTATACCATGGATAGCCCTTATTTTTATGCCATCGTATCGCTTTGCACCTGCGAAATTGAAGGAATTAAAAGTGCAGTTACAGGAATTGCTAGATAAGGGTTTCATCTTGTAACGGCCCGATACGTATTAATTTTTGTGATTTTATGTATTCGGCTAAGTGAGGAGACGGAATTAAATTTGGGCGTGGGCATTATAAAATTTTATTCATTTACGGTGGAATTAATAATATGTGAATGTGAAATTGAGATATATGGTGAAGAACGATATTGATATGGCTATGTTGATATATAATTTGAAATATTTAACTGCTAATAAAGCTGGAGGTTTGAGTTGATTCGCAGAATTTTGCTTCAAGGGTCACCGCTCGAGCGGTGGGGATCCGCTCGAGCAGACTATCGGGATATGTTTGGAATAATCTAGAAGATTGGAGAACATTTTAGGAGGTCTATATATATATATATGTCTATATAATTCACGTGAGAGAGAGAGAGAGTGAGCATCCTCATCTCTTCTTCTCCTCTCTCCTTCTTCATCTTCTCTAAGTCCTTGTGAGTCTCTGACCCGTTTTCTTTTTCGGCATTTTTCGACGCTCGTTTAGTATTTTCGTTGCTGCATGTTTATATGCGTTTTGATGCATGATCGGGCTTAGAAATGCATGCGGGGTTGGTTCCTGGGGCCGTTAGGAGTTACGATGCGAATTTAAAAAAAAAAAGAAGAAGATATTTTCTGGCGAGCCTATAAATATCTTCCTTTACATATTTTTGTTCAAAATATCTTTTCCCTCTCTCTCTAGCTTTGAAAACTCACCAAACGCTCTGCCTTCTCTCTAATTTCTCGAGAGTCCGGGATTCGATTTTCAACGATCCAACAGCGGATTCTTGCTATTGGCACGGTGGGCTACGCATTCATCTAAACAAAATTTTAGTTTGGCGAAGTTCGTTTTTGCACGTGGATCGAGACGTCGAGTTTTTGACTCACCGAGGTAGGATCCTTGACTCTCATGTCTTATAAGGGTATTACGGGTAATCGTGTATATTTTTACCGGTTAAAAATGCATGAAAAATTGATTTATTTTTTGAAAAATTGGGTTTTGGCTTG